>SJYC01105267.1:0-15648 GCA_006408675.1 Madoqua kirkii
AAAAGCCTCTTGATGAAAGTGAAAGAGGAGAGTGAAAAAGTTGGCTTAAAGCTCAACATTCAGAAAACAAAGATCATGGCATCTGGTCCCATCACTTCATGGGAAATAGATGGGGAAACATTATCAGAGTTTATTTTTGTGGGCTCCAAAATCACTGCAGATGGTGACTGCAGCCATGAAATTAAAAGACGCTTACTCCTCGGAAGAAAAGCTATGACCAACCTAGACAGCATATTAAAAAGCAAAGACATTACTTTACCAACAAAGGCCCATCTAGTCAAGGCTATGGTTTTTCCAGTGGTCATGTATGGATGTGAGAGTTGGACTATGAAGAAAGCTGAGTGCTGAACAATTGATGCTTTTGAAGTGTGGTGTTGGAGAAGACTCTTGAGAGTCCCTTGGACTGCAAAGAGGTCCAACCAGTCCATCCTAAAGGAGATCAGTCCTGTGTGTTCATTGTAAGGACTGATGCTGAGGCTGAAACTCCAATACTCTGGCCACTTCATGCGAAGAGTTGACTCATTGGAAAAGACTCTGATGCTGGGAGGGATTGGGGGCAGGAGGAGAAGGGGACGACAGAGGATGAGATGGCTGGATGGCATCACCGACTCAATGGACGTGAGTTTGAGTGAACTTCGGGAGTTGGTGATAGACAGGGAGGCCTGGCGTGCTGCGATTCATGGGGTTACAAAGCGTCGGATACGACTGAGGGACTGAACTGAACTGAAATAGCCTAAATGAAAAGCAAAATAAAAAAGTATGCATATATAAGCTTTTAAAGTATATATATGTATACACACTTTGTTGTACATCAGTGTGTTAGAAACTAACACATTGTAAATCAACTATACTTCAATTAAAAATTAAAAATAAAATTATTATAAAATAGCTAATATAACAAGTTCTTAGAGCAATCAAAATATGTAAATATATATCCAGGCTCTTTTCACATGTTCAAAGGTAGGTTTTATGGATGCCAATAATAATCACTAGTATTATAATAATCATAATACTCCCTTGTATTCACATAGTTCCTCATTGTTTAAAAACTATTCTGGGGACTTACCTAATGTCCAGTGAATAAAAATCTGTCTTGCAGTGCAGGGGACACAGGTTCAATCTCTAGTCGGGAAACTAAGATCCCACATGCCGTAGAGCAACTAATCCCCAGCACCACTACTACGGAGCCCTGTGTGTGTCACAACTAAGACCCAAGGCAGCCAAATAAATATTTTTTCAAAAAATCTATTCTATATTAATTTTCTTATTTGAGGTACTCTATATTCATAGGAAGAATTACTTTCCAAGAATACTGCCCCATTTTACAAATGAAGCAATTCAGACAATCGAATGACTTACACAAACAGATATACTTACCTGTAGACAAACATTGTCTCCTCATAACACTATTCTAATGAGAAGTTCAGAGAAGTTGCAGATGACTGTAATATGGTGAGTGTTGAGCTAAAAGTGTACAAGTCACAACCAACAAGTAAGGGGCAGAAAAAACAGACTGGCGGTTCCGGAAGAAGTCAAGTCAAGGAAGTCTTCCAGAAGTAAACAAAGTCTTATTTCAGTTTCCACTCTCCTGGCTCTGAGAATGTTAGTTTCTACTAAATTTACTCATTTTGTTCTCAGAATATACCAAGTTGATTTGGGGCTTGAGAGCATAAAAGCTGTTAAATAGCAACATGTAATTTTTAACCTCTAAAGTCAAAGTTTCTCACTCTGATTCTTGTACCAACTGTGTCCCTTACCTGGGTGTTTGCTAAAAGCATAGACTTAGGTAGAGGGGGATGAAGGCTACCTTGGATTTATTTTTTCTAAATTTTGTGGGGGTGCAGTCCAGGAAAATTGCTGCTTTAAGTATGAACTACCTGGAGATTTTGAAGTCAAATATTTAATAGCAAAATAAAAAGGATAATTTTGTTACTGGCTCCCAATGATTCCTGCTTCAATAAGGACTTTTGTTTGTTTTTTGATAGGGATAGGAGAGAATGTGTATTTGGGCAAACGTATAAATGGTAAATGGGCTTCCCAGATGGCTCAATGGTGAAGAATTCACCTGCCAATGTAGGAGACCAGAGTTCCAATCCTGGATCAGGAAGATTCCCCTTGAAGAGGAAATGGCAACCTGCTCCTGTCTTCTTGCCCAGAAAATCCCATAGACAGAGGAGCCTCGTTGGTGGTGGGGGAAGGGGGGGGTCGTGTCCCACAGGCCACAGAATGGAAGAGTCAGACAGGGCTGAGTGACTGAGTCTGCACCTATAAACAATAAATGCTATATGGGAATAAGAGTTTTACCTATGCACTCTCAGCATCCCCCACCCCACCCCCACCCCAATCACCTACAAGGTTGGTGGCTTAAAAGGCTCCATGTTTGATGACTTATTGAACACAGGGCAAAGGTATTTATAACGTCCCAAAGTTCTGAAAATCTTTTCTCTGAACTTTATGCTGCGATCTTCCAGTGCCCGGCCAGCAGAAGCGGTCATAATGGAGTAGCTAGGATGTGTGGACTTTAGAGAAAGGCTGAAATCAAACCCCAGACCATCAACCTTGGAGACGACCAAGTGCATTATAAAGTCCATTTATAAAGAAGAACTAGAAACAATACTTAACGTCCCAGCTTACTCCCAGGTGTTGGGAGTCTCAATCGAGTTAACACATGTCTATTATAGATTTAAATGAAATACATCATAGATTACTTTGAACCCTAACACATACATGCATGCCATAACTGCCTATTTAAAGTCAGGCAGTTCTCTACTCTTTAATGTCTGCAATAGGTCCCCTTAATAGGGGGGGAACCTCCTCCGAGGTCAAAACCTCCTCTGAGCGATTATCAGCAGAAAATGAAAAAAATAAATGAAATGCACGACGACCCAGTACAGGGATCGTGAGTTGCAGCTCGGCGGGTTCGAGAAGGTCGAAGGGGTGGGATAGTGGTCTCTCTGCGCCCGGCTCGGAGCACGTGGTCCGCCCCGGCGGGAGCTTCGCGACGGAGGGGGAGGGGAGCAGCGTGGGACTTCGCGGAGGGGGTCCAGGCTGCCCGGGCTACGGTTGGGGAGGCGCCGACTGCGCAGGCCCAGGATAGGCGCAACCACTGCGCAAAGATCCGAAGGGGGGGGAGCGTTCACCCGGCTGCACGCTCCCTTTACCTACCTAATCTAAAAGTGAAAGCCTGCTATTTTTTTTAAAAAATTATTTTATGACTGTATTGGGTAGCCATCCTGTGCAAGTTGCTTATCATAAGAAAGCCTCTTTTCCCAAATTGAAGAAGCCTCTTGCCCCTCCTCCCCCATGGAGTCGCAGTGGACGCGCCCCACCTCCCCTCGGCCTCCGGAGGTGGTTTGGCACCCCCCTCCCCCTCCCCAGTGTCGCGAGTTGGCGCCGCTGCCACCCCCTGGTCCGCGCTCTCGGCCCTTCGGCCGGGCGGTACCCAGCCCTCCCGGCACCCCCCTCCTCTCCTCCCTCCGGCCTGCCCTTCCCCGCGGGACTGCCACCCTCCACCTTCGCCCCAGCCTTCTCTCCCCGCCGGAACCCCGGAGGCAGCAGTAGCAGCAACAGCAGCAAGAGGAGCCGGAGGCGGCGGTGGCCGGGGAGCCCATGGCGTACAGTCAAGGAGGCGGCAAGAAGAAAGTCTGCTACTACTATGATGGTGAGACGCCGGGCAGGCGGGAGGGTGGGCGGCCCAGGGCTGTGGCGCCGGGCCCGGAGCCGCATCGGCTCTGCGGCCGCCGTCGCGAGCTGTCGCGCCAGGTGCTGAGGTCTCAGGAGGAGGGACCGACTTTTGGCAGCATCTTAACCCATTCCCGACCCGACGCCGTCCGGCAGCCTCCTCGGGGAGCTAAACGGACGCCCCACTTTCCCTCCGGCCCCTCGCTCCGGCTGTGCGGTCCGCCGCCGGCCTGCCTTGGCTTGGTGCTGGTGCGAAGGGGACGGCCCTTCCTCGCGCCTGTCCCGCCCGCCGCTCGTGGGAGGGAGGTTTTGGGGGTCCCCTGCTCCGGCCGCCTGCACCCGATTTCTCCTGGCGAGCCCAAACGGCTACCCCGGCCCAGACTGCACACAAAGCCCCACGGCCCCGAGAGCTCCGCCCCTCCAGCCCCCATCCCTCCCCTCTCCGCCTCTTCCCTCCTCTGTGTCCCCGGCTGGCCCGAGCGTCTCCTCCTTTTCTCTGCCGCCGGCCTCACCCTGGACCCCTCGACCGGGTTGGGTGCTGGAGAGTAGCCCCTGAGGGGGAGGGCCCACGTCCACCTGGAGGCTCGTTCGCACCCCTGTTTTGCGTGGGCTCCATCCCTTTCCTTTGTTTGCCGGGTTCTCTGAGCGCCACTTTCTCAGCACTCAAATGAAAGGGCTTCACTTCCTCAATAAAAAATGAGGGTTTTCGAGTTTGAGGTAGTCAGTCTTCACGGGAAATGCGACGGTGGTGGGGCAGCGTGTTGTCGCTGTTGTTGCTTGTGTTGTAGATCAGCTTTAATGGGTCCTGGCTTGCCTCTCTGAGAGGCGGTTACCACCCACTTCTTTGTTGCTCTTTGTTCGATCAGGAAATACACCCTGCTTTGGAGGTGTAGGACCGATAGGTTTGGCATCTGGCTTTCGAAAGCTGTTTCTATGTGGTGGGAGTCCTGGTGTTGGAAAACTTTGAGGAGTACGGCAGAAAGTACTAAATAATCAGATAAGCTTGAGCTCATGGAACAGTAAATTATAAAAATCAAATGATTTCGTTTTAGAGGTTCTGACCTCATTTGCAATTTGAGCGGTCAGTCTTTTTGAATCCTGTTTCCTGCGCTAGTCTAAATTAAACTAAAAGAAGTGGTTACCTTTTTTATAGTTTGCACGAAGACATTAACTTGGTAAATAGTTCCTAGTTAGGTTACTCTCCAGAGAAGAAATCATAAAATTTAACAAAGAAGCTAGGTTCAGGGACCTGAAAGTCCATCTGATTTGTGTGAAGCAGTAAAAATCTTGGAGCTGTTTCCTACATTCAGTGTATCATAAATCGTGAAATTGTAGACTGATGGAAAGATCTTGGAGGACTAGGTCAAAATAAATCTAGACTTTAATTTTAAAATGGCCATATCATGTCTCTTCAGTTAGCAAGCATGAATCATTTTCATGCCTGTTTATATTAAATAGCCACCTGTGTCATTTGTGGAAAAATCTAAAATCTTACAGAAGAAGTCTAAGTGTTAAATATTAACAGCCATGTTTTTAAAATATTTTTTGAGAAGACTGCGTGTATATGTGATACAAATTGATTTGAAATTATGCCATCATGAAGGGGTGGAGATGGGAGTAGATTTTAATTTTAATGTAAATTACTAAAGTTTCTTAGAGTTAATTTTTTAAGAGTTCATGCATATTTTGGGTCACTGGCCTTGACTTGGCTTCCATGACCAAACTGAAAAGTAAATAACCATGTATGTAAGTTAATTTTTTAAATGGTATTGTTTCTAAGGTTTAGAGATGTGTTAGCAGGGTTTGGGGTAGAGAAGAAAGGTTTTAAAAGGTTAGGGTAACTGGTACTAAGGCTTTGCCTGCAGCTGTTAGTTGCTGTTGACAGTGATAGACTCTGATGAAGTGAGCTGCTTGAAACTTCTAGTCACCAGGCTTGAACTACAGAACTAGAGGGTACAGTTAAGTAGCAGTTTTATCAATGACTGTTCTTTTCCTGGGCCCATTTACAATGAGCCTTCATTGAGGGCATGGGAACAAGTATTGATCCCAAGGGCAGGATGCAGACTTGATAGAGTAATCTTTGTGATTTAGTCAATACTTTATAGTGGACCATTCAACTGCTTCATCTGATGGCCAACAGCTGGTGTATAATTGAATGTTTAGATGTCTCTGGTTAGGTTATCTGGTCTTTTGTCTATGGCTGTTCCTTGACTAATTTTTAGAATGGAATATATAATTGCTTATGTTGGGAATATGCTTTGGGTTCTTTTTGTGGGGGGGTGCTAATAAAATGTTTGTATCATTATGCTAATTTTTGTAGGTGATAGTATGTTAAGATGTGCATGCTGCTGCTGCTAAGTCGCTTCAGTCGTGTCTGACCCTGTGCAACCCCAGAGATGGCAACCCACCAGGCTCTGCCATCCCTGGGATTCTCCAGACAAGAACACTGGAGTGGCTTGTCATTTCCTTCTCCAGTGCATGAAAGTGAAAAGTAAAAGAAGTTGCTCAGTCATCTCCAATCTTATTGACCCCATGGACTGCAACCTACCAGGCTCTTTCGTCCATGGGATTTTCCAGGCAAGAGTACTGGAGTGGGGTACCATTGCCGTCTTCAGGATGTGCATAGTTAATTCCAAAAGCTTAGATTTTCATCACCAGAAAAACCCTATTTTGTCAGCTTATAAAGATAGTGATAATAGTTTTTTTTTTCTTTTTTTAATTGTGAGGAAAGAGCTTGTACATCAGAGAACTGACTCAGAGATGGACAAACATCTCGTATTCTGGCCGGGGGAAGTCCTGTGGACAGAACAGCCTGGCAGGCTGGAGTCCACCGGGTCCCTCAGACACCACATGGCAACTAAGCAACAACATCAGTGTCGAAAATAATAGTGTCAGTGTCAATAATCTATGAAACTAGAATAGGTGTTTTTTAACTTGTTGTAAAGGAAGTAGAAGGAAGAAAGATGAAGAGGGAAGCAGTGAGGTGTAGCAAATTCTGTAACCATAGGGACCCTACCTTTAGGCTTACTGGGACCAATAGACCTACTGTTGGTGACACAGAGAGAGTGTCAAATGAAAGGGACTTCCAAAGACGTATGTTCTTTTCTCTGTTCACATTACAGTCTCAGTATCATACCGTTTAGGTCACTGGAATGAGAATTTCAAGGCATTGATGGATGAAATATCCTTAGACTTTTAAGGAAAAGTAAGAGAAGTTTTGGGGCTTCCCCACTGGCTCATGGGTAAAAAATCCACCTGCAGTGGAGGAGCCACAGGAGATGCAGGTTTGATCCCTGATTGAAGAAGATCCCCTGGAGAATGGAAAAGCAACCCACTCTAGTATTCTTGCCTGAAGAACCCCATGGACAGGGGAGGCTGGCAAGCTACAGTCCATAGGGTCGTCAAGAGTCGGACATGATTGAAGCAACTGCACGCACAAAAGAAATTTTTGCTTTTGCAGCTTTTGACTCATGACATGTTTCCTAAATCTTGATCATCTAGTATATATTGCAAGATTGTTGATAATGTATAAAACAATATAGTTATATCCCTTCTGGCTTTAAAATAATGTGATTTCTAGGAATTCTCTGGTAGTCAAGTACTCACGGTTTTGAGCTTCCCCTGCAAGGGCCGTGGTTTCAATCCCTGGTCAGGAGATCCCACATGCCACATGGCAAAAGAGAAAAAAATAAAATGATGTGATTTCTGTACTTAAATATAATTAGCAAACCAAGCTGTGTTAGGCTCTGATACATGTACATGTATCTGTATGTACTGATATATACATCAATAATACTTTATCAGAACTGTTAACTGTAGTTTGTTTTAAATTAGCTTGAGGCGAGTTACCTTTAGTGTCTGTTTTATTGTATATATAATATATTAATAATAAGGTTGTATATCACAATTTATATGATTATATGCATTGCTCTGTGTTGTATTTTTCCCTTCTCTGATAGGGTTCATCATAAGATTTGGAGAAAAGTGATTCAGAGAAAATCATTCAACACTGTACAAAGACAGACTATAAAAGTTACCAATACCATGTCTCCCAGTATGTGCCGAGTCTACTGTAGCACATTATAAGAATTCTACTTGGCAGTCAACTATTGGCAGATTTCCTTAGATTTTATTTATAACAGTGATGCCAGAGCCTTTTGCTGCTGCTGCTAAGTTGGTCAGCCATGTCTGACACTGTGCAATCCTGTGGACTACAGCCTGCCAGACTCCTCAGTCCATGGGATTCTCTAGGCAGGAGTATTGGAGTGGGTTGTCATGCCCTCCTCCAAGGGATCTTCCAGACCCAGGGATCAAACCTGGGTCTCCTTCATTGCAGGCAGATTCTTTACTGCTGAGCCACCAGGGAAGCCCAAGCCGTTTGCTAGGTAGTCTTTAATATATCTGCATGGGTTCTTAGATATAGTATAAACATTATTATCCATGGTAATCTTTGGAGGCAAATCGAGATACTGAATTATAGCAGCAGTTCATAAATACCACTGGTTTTATTGCACATCATTTATTTAAACATGGCAAAACATAAGACTGAGATTTTCATATACTTGAATTCTGTTCCCCAAGATTTTTTTTTTTTTACCATTTACTTCCTTCAGATTTCACCTTAACAGAGAAGCTTTTCCCTTTTACCTTAATCCCTGTTGCTGTTTTTCTCCCTATCAGTTACACCTAATTTTTCTCTTCCTACTGTAATATAAACTTCATGAGGATAAAATCTGTTTTGATGATGTCTGTACTTCTCCCTTTTTATACTGTTCATGGGGTTCTCAAGGCAAGAATACTGAATTGGTTTGCCATTTCCTTCTCCAGTGGACCACATTCTTTCAGACCTCTCCACCATGACCCGCCCATCTTGGGTGGCCCCACGTGGCATGGCTTAGTTTCATTGAGTTAGACAAGGCTGTGGTCCTAGTGTGATTAGATTGACTAGTTTTCTGTGATTATGGTTTCAGTGTGTATGCCCTCTGATGCCCTCTTGCAACACCTACCGTTTTACCTTGGATGTGGGGTATCTCTTCACGGCTGCTTCAGCAAAGTGCAGCCACTGCTCTTTACCTTGGACGAGGGGTATCTCCTCATGGCCATCCCTCTTGACCTTGAACGTGGAGCTCCTCTCAGCCCGCCTGCTCCCGCGCAGCCAGTGCTCCTTGGACGTGGGGCTGCTGTTCCCAGTCCTCGGCCCTGGCCTCAGGCCTGGGGTAGCTCCTTATGGCAGAAAGTGAAGAGGAACTAAAAAGCCTCTTGATGAAAGTGAAAGGAAAGTGAAAAAGTTGGCTTAAAGCTCAACATTCAGAAAACGAAGATCATGGCATCTGGTCCCATCACTTCATGGCAAATAGATGGAGAAACAGTGTCAGACTTTATTTTGGGGGGCACCAAAATCACTGCAGATGGTGACTGCAGCCATGAAATTAAAAGACGCTTACCCCTTGGAAGGAAAGTTATGACCAACCTAGACAGCATGATCAAAAGCAGAGACATTACTTTGCCAACAAAGGTCTGTCTAGTCAAGGCTATGGTTTTTCTTGTGGTCATGTATGGATGTGAGAGTTGGACTGTGAAGAAAGTTGAGCGCCAAAGAATTGATGCTTTTGAACTGTGGTGTTGGAGAAGACTCTTGAGAGTCCCTTGGACTGCAAGGAGATCCAACCAGTCCATTCTGAAGGAGATCAGTCCTGGGATTTCTTTGGAAGGACTGATGCTGAAGCTGAAACTCCAGTACTTTGGCCACCTCATGCGAAGAGTTGACTCATTGGAAAAGACTCTGAGGCTGAGAGAGATTGGGGGCAGGAGGAGAAGGGGACAACAGAGGATGAGATGGCTGGATGGGAGATGGTGATGGATAGGGAGGCCTGGCGTGCTACGATTCATGAGGTCGCAAAGAGTCAGACACGACTGAGTGACTGAACTGAACTGATACTTGTACCAGCCTTAATAAAGATAAAGGGTATTTTTGCATTATTGATGAATAAATGATAAATACCTTATACTTTTACAGCTGGATTCCTTTTATATATTCTGATTCTTACAGCCAGTCAAGTTACAGACAGGCAGGATGAGTGGCATTTTATTTCTTTTCTCAATGAAAGTAGATTTGTGTATCTGACTCAGCTCACCATCTATCCTTTTCTACATAGTCTAGTTTTAATGTTCAAGGAGAGGGCAACACCTGGTACCTAAAAAACTTTTCTTTATTCCTTTGGTGACACAAGTTTGGACCTATTGCCATTACTACCGTAAAAAAAGAAAAGAAAGCGTTTCTCTGCTACCAAAAAGAAAGTATTAGTAATTATTTCTTTCCCTTAACAAAAACTTTAAATGCTTGTGTTGACAAATCCTTAAAGGAAACTATTGCAGTTGGGGAGAAAGGTTAATTATCTCTTTGGAAATGATAATAGCATTGAAAGGTGGATGAGATCAGATTTAAAGATCAAGTGTTGGGGTGATGTCAATTCTGAGTTCAGAAATATTAAGTGGAGTTAAAGTCCTTAATCTGTGTTGTGTAGACAAAAGATTGAAATCCTAAGAAGAAAATATAAGACTATGTTAGAAATAAATACTGGAGAGGGTGTGGGATAAAGGGAACCCTTCTACACTGTTGATTGAAATGTAAATTGATACAGCCACTATAGAGAACAGTATGGAGATTTTCCTTAAATATTTAGAAATGGAGCTACCGTCATCCAGCAATCTCATTCCTAGGCATATATCTGAAGAAGATTCCCTAGAGGAGGAAATGGCACCCCACTGCAGTATCTTGCCAGGAGAATCCCATGGACAGAGGAGCCTGGCGGCTACAGTTGAGAGAGTCACAAAAAGTCAGACGTTATTGAGCAGAGAGGCATATATTTGGAGAAAACTGACTTGAAAAGATACATGTCCCCCAGTGTTTATTGCAGCACTGTTTACGGTCATCACGACATGGAAGCAGCCTAACTGTCCATCGACAAAAGAGTAGCTAAAGAAAATGCAACGCACACACACACATATACAGTAATAATGGAAAGTACTCAGTCGTAAAAAGAGTGAAGTAATGCCATTTGCAGCAACATGGATGGGCAGAGATAGCATACCAAGTGCAAGGTAAGTCAGAGAAAGACAAATATCATGATACCATTTGTATGTGGAACCTGAAAAGATAATATAAATGAATTTATGTGCAAAACAGATTCAGACTTAGGAAACAAATTTATGGCTACCAGAGGGGAAAGGTGGGAAGGAGGGATAAATTAGGAGTTTGTGATGAACATATACAAACTATTGTATATAAATTAGATAATCTGTATAATACTGTATGGCACAGGGAACTCTACTCAATATCCTGGAGTCACCTATATGGGAAAAGAGTGTGAAAAATACTAGATACATGTGTAGGTATACTTGAATCACTTTTCCGTACACTTGAAACTAACATAAGATTGTAAATCAACTACACTCCAATATAAAAATATATTTTTAATTAAAAATGTTTTTAAGAAGGAAAGGTAGGACTATGTTAGATAGTAAGTGAGGGGACCTTGGTAGGGTAAATTTAGACAAGGCAAGCTCCTGAAGGCATAGAATGGGGCAGCCTCCTTAAAAGAGTTTTCTTTCATAAGACACTGCAGACTTCAAAGGCTGCATAGTTAGAAGAGACCTGGTGTGCTTAACAGAGAGGAAGCTAAGGGGAAGACATGGGAAACCATAGGGTCAGGCCAGGCAGTAGAGGGCCAGACCACCTGAGACTGTGTGGTTAGAGATTTGGACTTTATTCAGGAAGCAGAAAGCCACTGAAGTTTTCTTAAGTCTCTGGAAAGTGGAGAAAGGATGGGAAAAGTGATAGAATGTAAGACTGAAAGTAAGAATTGAGTATATATTGGTCCACATACAAGGTAATGAATGTAACTAATAAGACATGGACATATTTAAGAGAGATTTTAGGAGTAAAACTGATAGAATTTGTTGATTGGGTTGGAAATGGGATTGGGAGGACTTTGTGATCACTAAGTAAAAGATGGCTGCTAAATTTCTAAATTTTAAGCAGTTAGGTGCCTTATTCCTGAGAGAAGAGGATTCAGAGCAGCACTGTTGATTCACTTGCTTACTCAGGCACCCACCTGGCACACAGTAGGCTCTTGATGTGTGAGATGAATGAGTGAACTAAAGAGACTTGATAAATAAAGATTGGTGGAAGAATGGCTGTGGGGTGGTATGAAATCCAGGCAAGCGGTATCCTGGAAACCAAGACTGAGTATTTCAAGAAGCAGCCAGTGTGTTAAAGTCACTCGTGGTCTATCTAGTCTGTGAAAGACAAAAATAATACAGTAGCTCTCTGTTTTTTCTTGATTCGTTTTTTTAGTCAACTTTTCTTTAGGCATAAAGGTTAATTTCATAGTCCTGAAATCCAAAATTATCTGAAAAATGAAAACAAAATTTTGCAATTCATTTGGAATCAAAGCTTAACTTGAATTAATTTTATCATCTTTTTTTATCATCCATTTATTTTGAATATTTACACATTTTTGCTGCAGAAATATTAATGTTTGCTTACAGAATGCGGCCCAGACTTAAGGTTGTCACATGATACATGGCAGATACATCATGTTACATTTATAAAATCAAATAGATCTAGTCTCAAGAACTTTAAAGAAAAGAGGTAGTAGACCTTAGTAGCCATTTCTATTCTGGGAGCTTCTTGAAGAGCGAGCAGTTTTGAAAATTTTGCAGGTAATACCTAAATCTTTTTGTTAATTATTTCACATTGACAAAGTTTGTTGTATTCAAGGAACCACTTCAAGCTAATTTTTCTGAATACTTATTTCACTGGTAAAGCATTTTTTAGTATTATGATGAAAATAGAGTAACATTTTAAATGCCCAAATTATATTGCATCCTTGCTCAGTTGTGTCTGACTCTTTGTGACAGCATGATCTGTAACCTGCCAAGCTCCTCTTTCCGTGGAATTTTTCAGACAAAAATATTGGAGTCCATTGCCTTTTCCTAGTTAGGAGATCGCCCTGACTCGGGGATTGGACCCATGTCTCCTGCACTGTTACTGCACCACCTGGGAAGCCCCCAAGTCACGTTCCTGACCATTTAAATGAATGAGGTGAATGAAATCCATAGGTTTTTGCAACTAAGGAAAGCTATTTTATCTTTATGGAAAAGGGGATGTCTGCAAAGCAGTCATGCAGAGAATTTTGTGATAGGGGGTTAAGCAGTTCTTCTAGTGCTCCCTTATGTTTTGGAAGAATGCTTCATAAACCAAATAGCACCTGTCTGTAGCTTGGCTGCCTTTGTGGATGTGTCATTTACATAGTATGCATATTCTTGGTAGAACTGGGCCCCCAAAGTATAGCCAAGAAACTTGTTGAAAGCTGTGTATATTCATATAAAATTTGAGGACCCTGTTGGTAGATAGGTGGTTTTTTTAATGTTCATTTTCTTTAAATGTTTGTATTCCATTTTGTGTCCTTTTCTTGTCAGGCTTCCCCCTACCATTTCTTTCTAGTGAGTGTAAGTGCCATTACTTCCCCAGTAGCTACTACTTAAGAAGACTGGCAAAGTTGCTCTGTCCGAGTTTGAACCTAGCTCTTCTACTTGCTAGCTGTGTGACTTTCACAATATCACATGACTTGTTTATGTCTCTCCATCTTCACTTTAATAAAATAGGAACAGTAGTCATGGGAAATCAATGAGGAAACAGTGGAAACAGTGTCAGACTTTATTTTGGGGGGCTCCAAAATCACTGCAGATGGTGACTGCAGCCATGAAATTAAAAGATGCTTACTCCTTGGAAGAAAAGTTATAACCAACCTAGATAGCATATTCAAAAGCAGAGACATTACTTTGCTGACTAAGGTCTGTCTAGTCAAAGCTATGGTTTTTCCTGTGGTCATGTATGGATGTGAGAGTTGGACTGTGAAGAAGGCTGAGCGCCGAAGAATTGATGCTTTTGAACTGTGGTGTTGGAGAAGACTCTTGAGAGTCCCTTGGACTGCAAGGAGATCCAACCAGTCCATTCTGAAGGAGATCAACCCTGGGATTTCTTTGGAAGGACTGATGCTGAAGCTGAAACTCCAGTACTTTGGCCACCTGATGCAGAGTTGACTCATTGGAAAAGACTCTGATGCTGGGAGGGATTGGGGGCAGGAGGAGAAGGGGACGACAGAGGATGAGATGGCTGGATGGCATCACTGAACTCAATGACGCAAGTCTGAGTGAACTCCAGGAGTTGGTGATGGACAGGGAGGCCTGGCGTGCTGCAATTCATGGGGTTGCAAAGAGTCGAACATGACTGAGCGACTGAGCTGAACTGAACTGAACATCATAGGGTTGCTGAAAAGATTAACAGATAATACATGTGCAGTGCTTAGAACAGTGCCTTCTCGGATGCTCTGAATAAATGCTAATCACTGTAAACATCTTTTTTTTTCAAGCCCTCTTACTGAGAAATAACAGCTATACTTTTCCTTTTGTAGATTATTGTCATCTTTCTCATTATTAGTTCAGTTCAGTCCATTTGAGGTAAACTCCCGGAGTTTACCTCAAACTCATGTCTATTGAGTCAGTGATGCCATCTAACCATATTATCCTCTGTGGTCCCCTTCTCCACCTTCAATCTTTCCCAGCATCAGGGTCTTTGCAAATGAGTCAGTTCTTTGCATCAGGTGGCCCAAGTATTGGAGTTTTGGCTTCAACATCAGTCCTTCCAATGAATATTCAGGACTAATTTCCTATAGGATAGACTGGTTAGATCTCCTTGCAGTCCAAGGGGCTCTCAAGAGTCTTCTCCAACACCACAGTTCAAAAGCATCAGTTCTTCAGTGCTCGGCTTTCTTTATAGTCCAGCTCTCACATCCATACAAGACTATTAGAAAAACCATAGCTTTAACTCGACAGACCTTTGTTGGCAAAGTAATGTCTCTGCTTTCTAATATGCTGTCTAGATTGGTCATAACTTTTCTTCCAAGGAGCAAGCATCTTTTAATTATTAGATTAGTGATAGCTTTTTATTGAATTCTCAGTATGTACATAACTAGAGTATTTGATCTTAAGATATGGATATTAGAGACATTTCATCTTGATGATTTTTACACAGAGGAGATGGAAGTTATGTGAAGACTGTGTGTGCTCAGTTGCTCGATTGTGTCCAACTCTTTGCAATCCCATGGCCTGTAGCCCACCAGGCTCCTATGTCCAGGCAAGAACACTGGAGTGGGTTGCCATTTCCCATTCCAGGGGATCTTCCTGACCCGAGGAGCAAACCTGCATCTCTTGCATCTCCTGCATTGACAGGTGGATTCTTTGCCGATGTGCCACCTGGGAAGCTAGAGAATCTTTATCCTTATTCTTGTTATCTCCTTTAGTAGGGATAACTTAGAAATACCTTCCTTGTGTTAACTTAGGCCCGTGATACTTTGTAAATCTAGTGGGCTTTCCATATCTAAGAATTCACTGAGATTAGGATGCTTTCAAGGAACTTTATGTGTATTGTCATGATGTAACGCAGAGCTTTACAGCTAGGAAATTAACTGTTAGTTTCCTGTACTCTCCCCGTAGCTCTGCTTTGCTACTTGTCTGTATTGTCTTAGCTTTATTGTTGGCACAGATTAAGAAAGGTTGACCATGTATATATATGAGTTGTTTTCAGAGGAAAGCTTGTTTTGAAGATGAAGAGTTAAGTAAATTAAAGGTGCAGCACCAACAAAATCAATTAGTAGTAGTATTAGAAACGAGTATGTTACAATGTTGTAAAAGTGAATGTTCATCCTGGACTACTATTAAAATTTATGGAAAGAGAAGCAAAAGTTTTTTAATTCCAGTGTCATTAAACAACAAAAGGTATGTATTTAGGCTGGATTTTGAAAGATATTTTTGATGTAGAAGGGGAGTAAACATCATTCTTTATCTCTAGTTTTTATTATTTGTTAGTTTTATTTTATGTAAGATGAGTTCAAACCATTGCAA
>SJYC01105268.1:0-16095 GCA_006408675.1 Madoqua kirkii
AATTTTAGACTTGGTTATTTAAAAACTAGAATTAGTACTGAAAGTAATTTCTAATAAACATTGTTGTAAAAATTGCCCATTGCATTAGAAAAATGGTGTATATTTAAGTGGCATCCTTAACACTTTTTATTACAGAAACACTGGCTCTTTACCTACCTAAAAGTATTTTATTGGAATTTGGTAGGCAAAAATCTGGGATTTTGTTATTATTTAAAGTAAACCTTATGTGTAAATTGTTAAGACCTGGAATATGATATATCATAAAAGGTGGGAATTATGACTATTTAATCATGAAGAATGAGGCAAAATATCCTCATTAGCCTGAAAAATGTAGTATGTCATAAGAAAACTTTATTGAGGATCCCAGTTTCAGTTACCAAAATTCCTTATTGACCGATATGGATGTATAAAACATTCCAGCCTCGGTAATACCAACTATACAGGGTTTAAGGATGCCAGTGAATCATCTAAGACGCAATAAGTCATACTCATGAAACTCCTTACGTACCTTATGCATCTGAATTTGCCATTGAATACTAAAAGCAGGTGTCACTTTAAGGAACAGTAACTCCTTTTTGTAATTTGAGTAAACAGTATTTTATTTATGCTAATCTCAAACCTCTAGTAAATTAAAAATCAGAAAAGCTTGCTTGCCATAATATTTGAACAAACATAATGTATTGATGGAGTCCTCAGTGTGTAAAAGCATGCATAGTATCTTGGTTTTCTAATAGTTTGAGAGTTGTAGAATTTAATATCATTTAATATTTTAAATAAAGCTTATTTAGGTGACATCTTCTAATAGTGAACAATAACTAGTTCATTAAGATTCTCTTGTCTATATTGTTCATTTTGTCTCTCCTTTTTTAGGTGATATTGGAAATTATTATTATGGACAGGGTCATCCCATGAAACCTCACAGGATCCGCATGACCCATAACTTGCTGCTAAATTATGGCTTATATAGAAAAATGGAAATATATGTGAGTATACCTTTTGGTAAATATTCAGTTTTCTTTGTTTTTTACCATTGTTTTGAAACTTTGTTTTCAAAGTTGGAGGGCATTTAGCAGATGAAAAGGACTGGAAGGAAACAGAAAGTCCTCTTTCTTTGTTTCCATTTTCAGAGAGAACTTGAGAGTGTGGGAGCTGTGGCCTCCTTTTTCCCTTCTTCCTTCAACCATTAAAAAAAAGACAGTCTCTCTCCCCCAGGTTTTCCCATAACTGGAGACCAGCTCAATTTAGATACTAAATATTTTTGTTAAAATAACCTGTCTATGCTGCTGAAGAGTTGATCTGGGACTATTACAAAAGAATTAGGTAGAAAATCGTACAAATATTTGTTGGCATATGAAACACTGTATTAGTAAGCATGCAAAGTGTCTGTTGTGCAGAAAAGATAAGAATGTAGACAAACAGATATAAGATGTAACAGTTCCTGTCTGTTGGGGGAGAATAGGACAGCTTAGAGTAGTGAACAGTGTTGGGCAATATATGTAAGCTTCTTTCTTTGAGATTATAAACATTTAGAGAAGAGGAGTTGGATAGGACTTGCATTCGGGAAGCCTTGTGGAAGAAGGGTGTCATTAATGAAGTGAACTTCCTAGGAACAAGGATGATTAGGATAGTCAAAGGAAAAGGAAGAGAGATCATGAGCTAATAGAAAATGAGTCTCATTTTACCTGGATGAGTCTCAACCTTCCTGAAAAGTAATGGTCAGTGATGAAATTACTGGCAATGGAGCAGAAGGTTCATGGTAGAAAATGTTAGAAAGTAGAGTTTATGGACAGGGGTTTGTCTTTAGAAGGATTGAGCTGTTTCCACTAAAAAGGAGTGATTAATTCATAGTTGGTATTAGACCTGTGTAATCCTTTTAAAAGGAATATTGTTTTTGAAATTGATTACTGCTTTCTAAAACACACATGTATAAATTTGGATTTGCTTTGAGATTTATCTCTTTTATTCTGGCAGACCTAGTTCTTTTGAGAGTAGTGGTAGGGCTCATTGTATACTTTATGTTTGGTAACCCTGATCTAACCAGTTGTAATTCCACAATTCTGACATGTATTTTTCTTCACAGAGGCCCCATAAAGCCACTGCTGAAGAAATGACAAAATACCACAGTGATGAGTACATCAAATTTCTACGTTCAATAAGACCAGATAACATGTCTGAGTATAGTAAGCAGATGCAGAGATGTACGTTTCTATGTTAAAAGTGTATATTAGTAGTGATAAGTATAAATAAGTACTCTCAGAACTTGCAATAGGTACTTAAGTCTAGATATTCCTGATCTAATTATTTTAATTATTTATGTATTTTTAAAAGTCCATGTGACAATACTAAAGCTGCTTAAAAAAAAAAAAAAAAATCCTGCCTGAAGCTTGTTGGTCTGCCAAAGTGCCAAAGAGCCATTTGGATGTTCTTTGCTCTTTGGTTTGGTTCTGTGTTAACTTTGAGATAGTGAATGTTGGTAGGGAAACCTCACTCACCTGCTTTTAAAAATACGACTGTACTTTGGCAGTAGTCTGGTATGTACATTTCTTGTCTTCTATTTGTGTGCTTTAATCCAGACTATTCCAGAAAGTTCCAAAAAAGCAAAACTTGAATTTGCCTCTTGTGGGCAACTGTTTACATTGCATTTACAACTATCTGCTGGTGCTGCTAAGTCATTTCAGTCGTGTCCGACTCTGTGCAACCCCATAGACAGCAGCCCACCAGGCTCCCCTGTCCTGGGATTCTCCAGGCAAGAACACTGGAGTGGGTTGCCGTGTCCTTCTCCAATGCATGAAAGTGAAGTTGCTCAGTCGTGTCCGACTCCTAGCGACCCCATGGACTACAGCCCACCAGGCTTCTCCATCCATGGGATTTTCCAGGCAAGAGTACTGGAGTGGGTTGTTATTGCCTTCTCCGTTAAAACTATCTGTTTTCAACTTAATACAACTTATTTCAACTTAATACAGCTATCATTGTATTAAGTATTGCGAGTAATCAGAGATGATTTAAATATATGGGAGGATATTCCATTGGTTGTATGAAAATACTGTATGAGAGAATTGAGCATCCCCAGAATTTGGTATCATCCGGGTTCTAAAAACAATACCTTGTTGATACCAAGAGACAATTGTACGTGTATCTGTATTTCCCTTTGTTGTATCAATGAAGCTTTTGACTCTCTTCTACACAGTGTTATCTTTTGTAGGTATTTTATTATTAGAGATTGAATGCAAGAAGATAGAGTGCAAGATGTCTTTCTAAAATGACTAGAACAATGTTTTTTAAAGCTTGATACTGGCATTCATTTTGATGTTTTTATTGATGGACTTCATTAATGATTTTGTTAAAAGAAAACAGTATTATTTGTTCAGTAATACTAAATTAAGTGTAGTTGCTAGACATCTTATAAATTCATAGAATTTGATGTACGTTTTATCTCATTTGATTCAATAAGATGTTGTGTTACAAATATTAATAGATATTATTTGCCCCTGTTTTTTCAAGGGGGATTTAAGGCTTAGATTAAGTCATAGTTAGCCCTAAGGTAAAATGAACTAACAGGGTTGGTTTTAAATTTACATAATACTGAATTGTATTAAGATAATGATCATATCTGAATAGCAGGGAACTAAAATGTATACATTAAAATAAATTAAGGCTGTGCAAAGCTATACAAAGTAATGATCCTTTTTCTTGAAGAAGATATAAGTTGAGGGGTGAGGAAAACTGAGAATGGGTTGTACAATCTATGTCCATTTCATCCTCTCAGTACTAAGAAGCTAAATATGTTGTGATGTGCTGTATATCTATATGCACATGTTGTCTCCTTGTGCATTAAGTATCTCTTCGATCTGTATCTTGGTTGTCATGAGCTTAATTAATTCTTACCATCTTTTAAGATTAACACTAACCATGGATGTGGGCAACCAACTGTTATTTTTTTGGTAATCAGTACATTTCAAAGTTATGGATGTTCTATATACTTTAAGGAGTTTTAAAGAATGTAAATCATAAAGCAATTGAGCTTAAACTTTTTAGGATTCTGATTAATTTACTGTTGTATATTTAAGGCGAAATGCCTAGGAAATTTAACCTCATATTTTAATTAAATAACCTCAAATACCTTTCTATTTTGATAGCTATTGATTTGTTTAAAAAGCAGATATTTTCCACAGATAATCATGTTAAGAATTGGTGGTGGTATTTCAGACATAATATTTTAACTGCCTTGGATAAAATTGCAAACTTTACTACTATGATATGTATGTTTTATGATTGCATCAAACAAATGTTATTTTTAGGATAGTTTTTGTAAGAAAAGGCTCTCATTGGTTCACAGAATGGATTGAAATTAATGAAATCTGTCTTCCACAGTTAATGTCGGGGAGGACTGTCCAGTGTTTGATGGACTTTTTGAGTTTTGTCAGCTTTCAACTGGTGGCTCGGTTGGTAAGTGTCTTGATTTCGTCAAATTTAAAAGTTGATTTAAACTTGTATTTTTTGAGATATTTGTTTGAAACAAGCTTTAATAGTGGCTGATTTTAATAACAAAAGTAGTATATTATAGTATGTTTATAGCTGTCTACAGTTAACAGTTGTTTTCAGTGGCACGTCCCCGCCCCCAGTTTTGTGATCATTATGTTGCAGACTTTTTATTTGCAGCTTTTTACTTCAGTTGCATTTTCACTTAGAGACTTCTTTTTCCTCCCTTTCTTCTGGCTACCATTGTCACTACTGCTTTCCAACTGTGTGCTCTTATTTAACCAGATCACAGCTACAGGAAAATAGTTACCTAAAGAGAAACTGCTAGTGGCCATGACCGTGATCCTTTTATGATTTTATACTCATTTGCTTATGCATGACATCCTCTTTCCTCTAGGGCTTTTGTCTAGTTACAGTAACTTTTAATTTTGAACATTTAAAAATTTCTCCTATCTTTAATTATTAGCTGGTGCTGTGAAGTTAAACAGACAACAAACTGATATGGCTGTTAACTGGGCTGGAGGATTACATCATGCGAAGAAATCAGAAGCATCAGGATTCTGTTACGTTAATGATATTGTGCTTGCCATCCTTGAATTACTGAAGTAAGTTCATTGTGTTTGACATTTTTCCTGTAAAAAGTGTTTTAATTCATAATAAAAACCTGTGCCTTTTTTAAAACGTGAACAATGGGTTGAAAATAGTTAATAAATCATGTACAGATTCATTCCAAACCATTGTAAAAATGTAGGAAATTTGACTAGTTCTTGGATTATTAAGAATGAGAAGTACATATTAATGTCTCAGAGTTATATTAAGTACCTTCCTAAAAGTATTAGAAGTAGCTTGACAGTTTAGATTGGAGATGTAGTTCAACTATTGAAAAAAATGACATGACCCTAGAAGTTTGTATTTTAACATTTTGTAAGTTTTCACTTTCAAGAAAATTTGAAACCTGTGTTGAAATTTGTTTACCTATTGAACGTGACCAGTTTACTGCCTAGCTCCCTCACAGAGTGAGGTTTGTTCTCTACTAATGGATATGCTGCTGCTGCTGCTGCTGCTGCTGCTGCTGCTAAGTCACTTCAGTCTTGTCCGACTCTGTGCGACCCCATAGACGGCAGCCCACGAGGCTCCCCCGTCCCTGGGATTCTCCAAGCAAGAACACTGGAGTGGGTTGCCATTGCCTTCTCCAGTGGATGAAGGTGAAAAGGGAAAGTGAAGTCGCTTTGTCGTGTCTGACTCTTTGCGACCCCATGGACTGCAGCCTACCAGGCTCCTCCATCCATGAGATTTTTCCAGGCAAGAGTGCTGGAGTGCGTTGCCATTGCCTTCTCCAACTAATGGATATAATTATCTCTAAATTGCTAACGGAATCAGTTTTAAAGTTTTTCTTGACTGTCAGTTGGAGAGAAAGATCTATAGAGGTATTTGTGATTTTGGAGATTTACAAAGTTAGACTTTTTTTTTTAACTCTCATTAGATAATACATCTTAGCCGATTCTACTTCAGATTGTAACAAATTGGTATTTTTCTCAAATTGAAAATGTTCTTGGCTGAAGTTATTCCATGCATACTATATATAAAGACTGATTTTTTTCAGTCACTTAAAATTTGATATTGACTCAATAAACAACTGAGCTGTGTTACGTGACTAATAGAGAGCCAAGGAAAGACCACTTGAAATCATCTGCCTTGTTTTAACTCACTGTTGGTGTTGGTTCCTGTGTCTTCCTCTCAGAGCAGTAGTTCTTGCCCACATGCTAGTAGTCAGCAAGCTTAGTTTAGTTTCTCTGGACACATTTCTTCAAGTGGTACAAACTTGATTTAATTAACAGCAAACAGCTTTTGAGCTATTCAGATACTTTGTTTACACTATGTGAAAGTGACTCAGCCGTGTCCTGCTCTTTGCAACCCCATGGACTATACAGTCCATGGAATTCTCTGGGCCAGAATACCAGAGTGGATAGCTATACCCGTCTCCAGGGGATCTTCCCAACCCAGGGATCGAACCCAGGTCTCCCAAATTGCAGGTAGATTCTTTACAGACTGGGCAATAAGGGAAGTCTGTTCACGCTATTTTTATTTTATTATTTTAAAGAAAGTCTATGATGAGACATTATTTCCTAAGTTTCTGAATGTTGCTTTCCTGTGAGTTGAGGATATTCTTGTGAGGGCTTAGTCTTGTTTTGTCAGCCTGTATGTATTACATTCTTTTAACATGGCTGTGGTAGTATTGTGAAATAAATAATAGTACTATGCCATCTAATTCCATAAAAATAATCACTTCCTTGTGTCTTGAAAGGATGATATATGACATTCACTTTCTTTATTTCTTGTTTTGACATGAGTTATCACTAATATAAGATGTCCACTATAATGGTGCGGGTGACTCTTAAAATGCGTTTGGACTCTGCAGTGATTGGTCCTTCTCCAAGCAGCACCGCCAAGTGATGAGAAGCGGGTGGTTTCAGTCACAGCCGTTCAGTTAAAATGGAAAAGAAGCCATAGAGAATAGTGAACAAACAAGCATGGCCATATTTCATGAACACTTTATTTATAGACATTGAAATTTAAATTTCGTTTAATTGTTCACATATCATGAAATTAATGTTTTGATCATTTTTTTTAATGTAAAAAAAAAATACGTTCTCAAAGACTGTACAGAAGCCATTGTCCACATTTGAACTGCGTCACACTCTATTTTATAATCCTAAAGGTTTACCAGAGAGATGCGAGATGCTTCACAGTAGCAATTGTAACTAAGGTGTAATCTTCATTTATAAATATATAGAAACATACACTATGTTTTCAAAGCAGAATAAGAGATTTCAGAAAGTAAATACATTTTCTTACCTAGATACAAAGGGTGTAAAGAGAAGCTTTATAAGATCTGAGGTTCAATCTCTGATTTGAATAAGGATGGTCTCTTTGAATGGTCTCTTAGGCTAGAAGTAAAGAAAAGAAAGGGGATTAAACATTCTGGATGCAGGAGCTCAAAAACAGATTTCCTGAATCCATGGTAGTTCTTCCTGTCTTAAAACCTTTTTGAAAACTTTGTTTTCAGGTATCATCAGAGAGTCTTGTATATTGATATTGATATCCATCATGGTGATGGTGTTGAGGAGGCTTTTTATACAACAGATCGTGTAATGACTGTATCATTCCATAAGTATGGGGAATACTTTCCTGGAACAGGAGACTTAAGGGTAAGATTGAATTCTATCTGAATAAATGTTATTAGATGAACCTAGAGGAGGTTAGTAATCTTGCACCTGAACTAATATTTTTCTGGGTCATTAATTTGAAGCTTATATGAAGGATTAGGTCATTTTTATGTGCTGTAACGTTGTTGTAATTCACTTTTTTGCTGACTATAAGCAAAAATTCAATAACTTTAAGGGCTTTCTTTTGCTGAGCTTTTTATTTGGTTGAATAAATACTTTTGAACATCCACAAAGCATGAAGCATTTTTTTAATGTTAAGTTTGAATTTTCAAAACCTACTTGATTGTAGCCTATATTGCTATTGAATATAAAGATTGGTGGGATAAAATAATTGACTTGAGTCTTTTTAAGGTTTTTGTATTGCCCTCTTTTTGTGATTCGTCTTCAATTACTCAGACTTTAATCTCTTTTTTTCTTCAGGCTTCCCTCTCTCCTCCCTCATTCCTATCCCCCAACTTCCTCACAATTTAGGGAGAAAAAGAATATTACAGCTTATCCTGCCTGCCTATTTATATATTAAGCACAGTTATTTCTATTATATTTCTGTTATCATCTTTCATTTAGTGCTTTGAAGTCCCCCCCCACCTTTTTTGTTTTTCTTTGCTTCACTAGAGGTTTTGTTTTTTGAGCCAAATTACATGCACGTTGAAGTTTATTCAAAAATTTATACAGCTGCTTTTAATTTAGCTGTATTATATGAGAGATTTCTTTTAGCATGCCATTCAACATTAGTCCTAAACTATTGTGTTAAGGTAAGTTTTAAGTCTGTGATATGTCATTAGTTAGAGTTTAACAACCAAAAGTTTAGAGTGGGCTTAAAGTAGTCTTCAAATATATGATTTAATTGTTTGATCACAAGGTTGTATTCTTTCAGTAAAAGTACAGATGGTGAAACTTTTCTTTACCCATAAGTGTGTAGGAGGTCATTTGTTTCATTTATTTCAGTTTAAATTATGTAGCTTTTAAAATAATTTATATTTTCAATTCTTTCTTGCCATGTTAGCTCATCCAGTGCCTTTCTCCACTTGGTCTTATCTTACAGACTGGTGATTCCCAGTGATCCTTAAACTAGCAGTCAGTTATACCTGAGAACTTAAAAACACATATTCTCAGACTCCAGAAACTCTGAATGATTCTGTTCTGCACACTAAAATTCAAGAACCGCTGCTCTAAACCAGTAGAATTTGTTTGTCTGTAACCATTGCAGTATGATGGAAATTAAGCAAAAGCTTTCCCAGCTTTAAGCTTAAAGAAATAGTGTCTTGCAGTATAACATTAACTCATCTCAGAAACGGCAGTGGAAGCCTCTGTTTAATTTCTGACAGTGTACTTAGAATTGTTCGAAGTTGGAAGATACTGGAATATGTGTGTTTTAAAGATAAATGACTTGTAACATCTCTTTTCCTCTCAAGATTTTATACTCCTATGAAATGTCACATTTCTTTTCCCTTTAGATATTAAAAGATATCCCCAAGTTTAGGAAACTAAAATCAGTTTCCTACATTGTATGTGTTGTTGTATTTGAACTTTCATGAAGCTCAAGTATTATATAATTTAGTAAACATTACCTTTTCTGACATTACCTGAGAATTCATTCTAAATCAGAAAAGAGGTCTAGGAGCTTAGATCGTTGTTAAAACTATGCTTGCATTATTATTAGATCAGTAGTCTACATGGAAGAAAAAGACAAAGGTGTGATGAACTAGCAGTTATGGAGGGTATAAAACTTGGTCCAGTAAGGGCCGCAGTTCTGAACTGTGAGTGAAAAGTGCTTTTAATTCACCTTTAACTCGAGTAAGAAGTCTGATCAACTTTCTATATTCTGAAATCTTAGTGTCAGTGTATATTCCAGCTGTGTTTTTTTACTACAGAAGTCTCAGAATTTACAGCATTTTAGTTTGTCTCTGTGTTTAGTTTGTATTTAGTTATATAAAAATTTAGATTCTTTAAGAGAAATTTTGGGAGTGGGTTTGTAATTTCATGCTCTTTCATTGAAAGTTGGGTCATAATAACTCTAATATTGAAGGGTAAACTATGCTGTTTAAAAAATGGATTCAAGCTGAGATCATTCCATGAGAAAAAAGGGAATAACATGTATTTGTATTAGTGATCCTAAAGATTCATAAATATTGAGACATTATTCAATTGACCCTTGAAAAACAAGGGGATCAGGGATGCTGACTCTCCTGCAATTGAAAATCTGCATATGACTAACTCCCCAAAAGCATGAATACTAATAGCCTTCATGATAACATAAATGGCCAGTTAACATATTTTGTATATGTATATCTACATGTATTTTATGCATTCATGACATACCTTTTTCTTAATTTTCAAAAATATTTCTATACTGCAGTTCATGTACAAGTTTTTTCATATTGTTTCAAATCTCTAGAAAAAATTTCTAATACACTTATTGGGGAAAAAATCTGCATAAAGGTGGACCCACCATTCAAACCCTTGTTGTGTAAAACAGGTCAATTGTAATTTAAAACACATGAAAAATGTCTCTACCATCTCTTCTAAAAATATACAGTTGACTCTTGAACAACACAGGTTTTGAACTTCTGTGGGACTTTTTTCACTAAGTAATTACTTCAGTGCTACACAACTTGCAGTTATTTGAATCCACAGATGCAGAATTGTGAATATAGAGGACAGACTGTAATGTTAAACTCAGGTTTTCAACTATGCTGTTGTTTATACCCCAGTGTTGTTCAAAGATCAACTGTTGATAGTGTGTGTGTGTGTGCATAAATACACATATACATAAGCATAGATTTATACATGCATAAATTATAAATAAGTATATGTGTTTTGTGTATGTATAGCTGGAACTCAGTTTCTCTCCTATGCTTCTTGTGAGAGGTATTAATGCCTTGAGTGATACTTTTTTAATAAGTAGAAACAAAATTTATTTCAAGCCCAGTTAAATAAGACAGATTTCAGTGTTTCAGTCTGTAGCTGTTAAGACTTACAAGATAAGTCTCACAAGTATTACTCAACTCATACCAGATTGTGAGCCACAGGAAGGGTTTTGCGTTGGAGACAGTGCAGGACAACCCTGTCCTGCGGGGCTCTGGCTCAGAGTTTGTATCTCCTGCAGTTTGATTGGTAAATTTGTCTTGCGTACTTTGTTTATGACAAATTTCTTGAGTTAATGTAATATTTAATTTCAAACTGCCCTTAACTGTGATCAATTTCTTTCCTCTCGCAAATAATCATTACAGATTAACTAGAATTGGTTCTTTTCAGCTTTATAAATATCCATAAATGGTGAAATACATACTTATTCTGTATCATTTCCTCTCAGCCCGTAAGATGAATTCAGAATTGGGTTTGTTCCCTACTCTTTTAATCTTTTAAAATGTTTTAGTAATTAAATATGTCAGACTTTTCATTAGGATGTATTCTCTAAGATCTACTTACACTGTGTATTTTAGGATATTGGCGCAGGAAAAGGCAAATACTATGCTGTCAATTTTCCAATGAGAGATGGTATAGATGATGAATCATATGGCCAGATATTTAAGCCTGTAAGTATTACTGTTTTTTTAAATGAAAAGGAATCCTAAAATGTTTTTTAGAGATATTAACATTTGTTACCTTATACATAGATTATTTCAAAGGTGATGGAGATGTATCAGCCTAGTGCTGTGGTGCTACAGTGTGGTGCAGACTCACTGTCTGGTGATAGACTCGGTTGCTTCAATTTGACAGTTAAAGGTAAGCAATTTGAAGGGTGATACTCCAGAAGAAAAATTTTCTTTTTCCTAAAAACTTCCTGTAAAAATTGTTATTTTTTACCTGCTACTTAACATGGACCACGTGTCTTATATTTTTTATGGGTTTTTGGCATATGTATGTATGTATTTCGAATTGATTTATATAATTACAGTTAATCTAGTTTCAGTAAATTAGGTCTTCTATTTAGTCAAATTTATATATACATTTTTACATGAGCAATTTTATAAGACTTGTTGCTGTCCCAACCAAGGCAGTGATTCTCTTCTTTTTTTTAAACTTGTATTTGTTTATTTATTTGTTCTGGTTTTATTAAGATGTAGTTGACATGCAGCCATGTGTAAACTTGAGGTGCACATTATAATTTGACTTCAACAGCATGATTTCAGCATCCTGAAATGATTAACACAGAAGGTTTAGTGAACACTCATCATCTCCTATAGTTAAAACATTAAAGAAATAGATTGAAAATGTATATATTTTTCTTTGTGACGAGAACTCTTAGGATTACTGTCTTTAATAGCTTTTATTTATAACATACAGCAGTGTTAATTATCTGCATCATGTTGTACATTTTATCCCTAATACTAAATGTTTTAATTAGAAGTTTGTATCTTTTTATTATCTTCATCTAATCCCCTCCCCACCTCTGGTAAGCACAAATCTGATCTCTTTTTCTGTCAGTTTGTTTGTTGATTGTTTTTGAAGTATAACTGACCTGCACCATTATAGTAATTATTTTCTGGTCCACAGCATTGTAATTTGATAATCTGTACGTTTCCAAATGATAACCATGATAAGTCTAGTTGTCATCAGTCATCATGCAAAGGTATTATTTTGCTATTGACTGTATTCCCAACACTATATATTTCATACCTGTTTCTCATTTATATTGTACCTTTTAATCTCCTTTATCTGTTTCTCTCCCCTCTTGAAACTGTCTTGTTTTCTGTAACTATTTCTGTTTAGTTATATTTGTTCTTTTGTTTTTTAGATTCCACATATAATACTTAGCATAATTTTCAACATTTTGGTTGATTCTTTTGGTGCTTACCTTTCTTAAGACAGTATGCAAGCTTTTAAAATCTTTTTTGGCCATGCGTGCAGCTTGTGGGATCTTAGTTCCCCAACCAGGGATTGAACTCGGGCCCTCAGCAGTGCAAGCCCACGAGTTCTAACCACTGGACACCTGGGAATTCTGCAAGATGTATTATTATTTTTAACTTAATTTTAACTTTGAATATTCACTTTCCATTGTGAAAGAAAAGGGAATCACCACTTTGTCCCTAACACATCCATTTACCTTTCCAGTATCCCATTTTTGCAGTTTAAATCTAGACCAGAATTTTAGTTACAGTAGTCATTGTTTATGATGTCATCAGAAACATTAAAGCATGGTTCAGCTTGCTCAATTTTCCTTTTGCATAACTTGTTTTTCTGTGCAATTTTGTCATTTCCTTAGTTTTCTCCTTACTCATTAATAAATGAAGATGGATCAGGTCTTTTATCAGTTTTACCTTCTTGAAGAACAGCCTTCTGACCTGTTCGTGTTTGGGTGAATTTCCTCTGTAGATCTGTTAGAATGTTTAGCTGTTCTTTCTTTGCTTTTAAGTGTTACAATCAACGTGATAGAGGTCCAGACCAAAGTAAAGATCACCATTATGGAATGAGCTGCTAGGGTGTAAGAATAAATCTGAAAATTTATAAGTTCTTAAAATTTATGGTATGTAGGTTAGTAGTGATTAATCATGGATATTGTACAGGATTTTGGAGTTGTTTTCCTTTTGAACTTTTAGGTAACAAGTTCATGTTTTGTTTGAATTTTCTCAGAAAAGGTGAAGAAGCTCAGGTAGAACTTTTTCCAGCACTACTTACTATTGACTTAAACGGAAATTAGTAACTAAATTTAGATTTTAAAGACTATTTTATTTAATACTAGGATAGTTCCTGTGCCAGGCAGCATTAGAATTATATAATCAATCTATTCTGCTTATATCAGGTTGAACGATGTGAAATTATCTGTTTCCTCAAAAATGGATATGATCTTCTTAAAATCTATCTAATGTACTTAAAATGTGCATTAATTTGTCAATTTTCTTATCTTTTTGAAAGTTCTTAGTGCCTTTGTATGTAAAAGTAATAGCTTTCATAACTACAAGCTAAAACATTTACTCTTACTGTAAATCTACATTATATTTCAACTGACTAATAGAATATAAGTTGTATAAAGCATATAAAAGTATTTGCAATCCCAAAACTTAAATTTGATTCCAAGCTTTTTCCAGTGCCAGCTTCAATTCAGATTTCTCAGGTCTGCTAAAGTCAGTTTACCTCTTGTCTGTCTCCTTTCTGTCTTCGTTTATGTTGTTACCATTCTATGTTCACCATTCTTCATTTTTATAAGTTTTAGCTTTTAAAAAAACTCCCTTTATAATCATTTTTCTCAGATTTTGAGATGAAAGAAAAGGAAATATCCTTTTTTAGCCAGCTTTCTTTACTTAGAAGTCTTTAAGTCAGTTTTTTGTTTCATCTTTAAAAATACCCAAATGGCTTACCCCTATAATAAGAAGCATGCATTTTTATAATTGCAGTAATAAACATTAGATTGTGAATCATATAATGACTATTGAAGAATACTTAATGAAAATGCCCACAGTTATAGTTACATGAAGAAAACATTAAGCTTTAAAAAATTAGAAAGAATTGGAAGGGAATATTAAAAAAAAATCTTTGGATGATGAGGCTTCACTGGTAGCTCAATGGTAAAGAATCTGCCTGTCAATGCAAAAGTTGTATAAAGCATATAAAAGTATTTGCAATCCCAAAACTTAAATTTGATTCAAGCTTTTTCCAGTGCCAGCTTCAATTCAGATTTCTCAGGTCTGCTAAAGTCAGTTTACCTCTTGTCTGTCTCCTTTCTGTCTTCGTTTATGTTGTTACCATTCTATGTTCACCATTCTTCATTTTTATAAGTTTTAGCTTTTAAAAAAACTCCCTTTATAATCATTTTTCTCAGATTTTGAGATGAAAGAAAAGGAAATATCCTTTTTTAGCCAGCTTTCTTTACTTAGAAGTCTTTAAGTCAGTTTTTTGTTTCATCTTTAAAAATACCCAAATGGCTTACCCCTATAATAAGAAGCATGCATTTTTATAATTGCAGTAATAAACATTAGATTGTGAATCATATAATGACTATTGAAGAATACTTAATGAAAATGCCCACAGTTATAGTTACATGAAGAAAACATTAAGCTTTAAAAAATTAGAAAGAATTGGAAGGGAATATTAAAAAAAAATCTTTGGATGATGAGGCTTCACTGGTAGCTCAATGGTAAAGAATCTGCCTGTCAATGCAGGAGACTCAAGGGTTCGATCCTTAAACTGGGAAGATTCCCTGGAGTAGGAAAGGGCAACTGACTCCATTATTCTTGCCTTGGAAATCCCATGGACAGGGGAGCCTGGTGAGCTACAATCCATGAACTTGCAAAGAGTAGGACATGACTTAGAAACTGAATACAACAGCGGCATCTTTGGATGATAGATTTTTAGGTAGTTTTTTCCTTTACTTATTTTGATTTTTACAAATATTCAACGTGTATCAGTTTCTTCTGTAATTGAAGGATTTTATTCTTGCTTTAAAGGTTGACTTATATTCCTGAATGATGATAATAAGTTAAGAAAAGTTGCCATAATACCACTATCTAAAATAACCTACAGTTAACTCTGTATAGTCTTACATAATGTTTTTGTTCATGTCTGTGGAGGAAAGTGGTGACAAAACATTAGTTTAGATTAGGTTATACTTATCCAAGTCTATGCCCCAACCAGTAATGCTGAAGAAGCCGAAGTTGAATGGTTTTATGAAGACCTACAAGACCTTTTAGAACTAACACCCAAAAAAAGATGTCCTTTTCATTATAGGGGATTGGAATGCTAAAGTAGGAAGTCAAGAAATACCTGGAGTCACAGGCAAATTTGACCTTGGAATGTGGAATGAAGCAGGGCAGAGACTAATAGAGTTTTGCCAAGAAAATGCACTGGTCATAGCAAACACCCTCTTCCAACAACACAAGAGAAGACTCTACACATGGACATCACCAGATGGTCAACACCGAAATCAGACTGATTATATTCTTTGCAGCCGAAGATGGAGAAGCTCTATACAGTCAACAAAAACAAGACCAGGAGCTGACTGTGGTTCAGATCATGAACTCCTTATTGCCAAATTCAGACTGAAGTTGAAGAAAGTAGGGAAAATTGCTAGACCATTCAGGTATGACCTAAATCAACTCCCTTATGATTATACAGTGGAAGTGAGAAATAGATTTAAGGGCCTAGATATGATACATAGAGTGCCTGATGGACTATGGAATGAGGTTCGTGACATTGTATGGGAGACAGGGATCAAGACCATCCCCATGGAAAAGAAATGTAAAAAAGCAAAATGGCTGTCGGGGAGGCCTTACAAATAGTTGTAAAAAGAAGAGAGGTGAAAAGCAAAGGAGAAAAGGAAAGATATAAGCATCTGAATGCAGAGTTCCAAAGAATAGCGAGAAGAGATAAGAAAGCCTTCTTCAGCAATCAAGGCAAAGAAAGAGAGGAAAAGAACAGAATGGGAAAGACTAGAGATCTCTTCAAGAAAATT
>SJYC01105270.1:0-13228 GCA_006408675.1 Madoqua kirkii
TGTGTAATAAGGTGAGAAAGTTGTTCAGAAGTTTTTCCTTTTAAACAAAACAAATTGCACCCTAGTAGGTTCACTAGAAAATTCTATGAGAATTTTAAGGAGCTGAAAATATTGATATTTTCTATGCAGAAGAAATCCAAATAATTGATGGAGATGAAGGTGAAGTAAAGCTCTTTACTCCTTAGTGTGGACTGTGCATGTGACTTTTTCCAGAGCACAGCATGGAAAGGGTAAAGAATAAAAGAGTTAACTTCACAATTAAAAAGCCTAGCAAACACTACCTCAAGCGAGGGGGTCCAGGTTAATATCATCAGTGAGAGATCACATTGATAGCATGTGTTTTTGATATGATGTCATGAACATAGCACTCTACCTCTATGGTCATCCTTTAAAAAAGCACATTACTTCAGTCTAATCATGAGAAAAGTATTCGACAAATCCCAGTTGAAGGACAGTCTACAAAATATCTGATTGATAGTCTTCGAAATTGTCAAAATCATCAAAAATAAAGAAAGCCAGAGCAACTGTCACAGCCAAAAGGATCCCACATGTGATTAATTGGATTATGGGACTCTGAATGGGATTCTGGGACAGAAAAAGTGAAAACTAAGAACTCTGAATGAAGAATAGGCTTTAGCTAATGATACTAATTAATGTAGGCTCACTAATTGTGACAACTGTGCCATACCAATTTAAGACGTTAATAATAGGGGAAATGGTGTGAGGTCTATAGGAGCTCAATAACTGTAAGTCTGAAACTGTTCTATAATAAAAAAAAGATTAAGAAAAGAGAAAATGACTGTGTATCTAAAATACTTCAGATCACAGATTGAGATGGAAAGCTTAAAACTTCCTTTCTTTACAAAGCTAGCATGGCAAAAAAATCACATACACACATATTCACAAACTACCAATTAAGCTCTGCTATATATGCTAATGTAAAACTCTAGCTAAAATATTAGCAAAATAAATCATGTGTTTTCATTAAAACAGTCTATTAAGAAGAGGTCATTCTAAGAATGTAAGGCCACTTGAATATTAATAGCTATAATGAATTTATATTGCTGTTGCTGTTTTTGTTTAGTAGGTAAGTCATGCCCGACTCTTGTGACCCCATGGACTGTAGCTCGCCAGGCACTTCTATCCATAGAATTTCCCAGTCAAGGATATTGGAGTGGGTTGCTATTTTTTTCTTCAATAAGGAAGTTATATAAACTTTTCAAATCTCATCACAGCACCTTGAGTCTCTATTGTAACCTTAATTTACAGGGGAAATGACTGAACCCACAAGAGTTGAGACTTGTCCAAGCTATAAAGAGAGCAGATCCAGGAGTCTGGCTGTATGATTAAAATGTGGTTGATCAAATTTACTACATTCTTATAAAAAGAACAGGATAGCTTAATACAATAAAAGTATAACTCCCATTAATACCTACAATATACTAAAAAGTAAAGTGAGAAGTATGCCCAGTAGATTCAGGTATTGCATGACTGCCCATTTTCACCATTCCTATTTATCAGAATTTAGAAATTGCCAGCGAATAAAATTACCCAAGAGAATAAAATGGCAAAAACAATCATCTATTTTTTCCCATTATTTTGTACATAACCTGTGTATGTGTTTGATTTTCTTGTCTAAATCTAAGGGGAGGAGGGTGAAAATGACAGGGGAAAATGACTCAGTTAAAAAAACCACAAAAAAGTGCTTTAAAAAAGCTTGTGACTTAACTAAAGGTTAATCATAAAATTCTACCTTGGGACAAAGAAAAGAACTTTAATACATGGGGAGCCATCTCTGCTCTTGGCTAGAAAAGAACTTGAATACATGGGGAGCCATCTCTGCTCTTGGCTAAGAGAAGGCAATACTATAAATACAGCAATCCCTCTTAATCTGCCATATCAATATGATATTGATCAAACTTCTAGTATAAATTTTGTGGATGGGGAGGGGAGAGTTTCAACTAAATGCCCCCAGAGTTAAACCAAAGGTGGGGATCTGTCAATTCCTGGAACTTAACAAGGGTATTGCTACACAACAGGGGACAGTGCTGGCTGTCCCCAACTGTTTGCTCCCTTGCAGGAGCCAGGAGATGGGGCATCCACCTGCCCTAAGGACAGTGATCACACCTCATACCTCTGGGATTTCTCTCCAGGGATAATGAAGCAATTCTATCAGCTGTTGTCAAACTAATGTATCTGGACTCAACCGCAGGGATAACCTCAGAGTTCTCATGGATCACTGGCAAATTATGTGCAAGCCTGGATTATAATATCGGATAATGTTTAAATACTTCTATGGTCTAATTAACCTTCCTTTCAAGTCTCATTTCCTCTCAGCCCTTGGACATAGTTAATCTACCATGTTCCCGGTTACATTTGGTACTGAAAGCCATCCCAGGTGACCAAGTGGGGGCCCTTGGGAATCATTTCCAACAGATTCTCTCTTACCATCCATATTCAATCAATCACAACTTTCAGTTAATTCTTTCTCTAAGTCTACTTCTTTCTATTCCTGCTCTCATCAGCACATGCTGGGACACTGACTGGGAAACTCTTTCTTTTGTTTGCTCTGGCCAATTCCATATATTCTTCAAGTCTCTTCTTAAATAATGTTTCTGATGGAGTTATCCACTCCCCACCGCTGTACTCCAAGGGGTACAGGTGTTTGCTGAACACTGACAGAGTCACTTCTGATCTCGCTGCATTTCTGCTTCACAGACGGACTGCAATCTTCTTCCATGTCCAGACTTAAGAAGGGTGGGACAAAAGCACCCTTTTGTAAGACTTTCTGGTCTTCTTGTCTCAGGCTTTTGTTCAGTTCGACATGGGCTAGCCCTTATCCTGCATCTGTGCAATCTTTCGATTTCTACCCAACAAATGAACATGAGCATTGCCTTGCCAGTTATGGTGAACAACACAGCTCTGCCCAGTTCACCCAATGCCTCCACAGAGAGGCCACCCATTGACCCCCAGGACAACTGGAATGAAACTCTGAATGAATCTAAGGCAGTGGTAAGTTTAATGAAACTCTGGATCCTTTCTTTGACTCAAATTTTTTGACCTAAAGAGTTATGTGCTAAGATATACTATGTTCAAAGAATCATATTACATAAAAGCATAATACACATCTGAGATTTCTACTAGTGTCTATAAGTGTACCTAGGGATTACAGTTAGAATGAAAAGAACAGATCTTTAGAATTTAGTGGAGGTAAATTCTTCCCCTACAATGATGAAAATCACCAAAAAGTAAGTTCTACAGATTTATGTCTATTTTCTCTTTCTTCACATATTTTTTATTACCTTGCCTATAATGTCTTCTTCTTTGTAAGTTTTCTTTCTTCACAGGTTCTCAGTTAATTGTTTAGCTGGGGAAAGTGAGTAAGGGAAACAGTATATTGGGCATATATTTAGGTTTTACTGATAAAATTGGTAGATTGAGGAACTGGAGAGAGGTAAGAGGAAAGAGAACTGCCAATCATTTTCTTGTATCTGGATAAAAACTGTTGAGTCTCTAGTCAAACAGTGAGTTTCTCTTTGTCCTCTAGGCTGCTGTGTATGACTGGAGTCCTGAAATTCAGGGGATCATCCTCAGCTCAGTCAACTATGGCTCATTCTTGGCTCCAATTCCCAGTAGCTATATGGCTGAAGTATTTGGAACCAGGTATTTGTCTGGTGCCTGCATGGTTATTACTTCAGTCCTGTCCTTCTTCACTCCACTAGCAGCTGATACTGGAGTGACTGTGCTCATTGTCCTACGGGTCATCCAAGGCATGGTCCAGGTACCAAGACCTTTTCTAAGTACACATAGAATTAGGTTCCAAAATGACCTCAGATAGCCAAGAATCAACTTTTTATTTCAGGTTGTGTTATTAACAAGTCAGTATTCAATCTGGGCTAGATGGGCTCCACCACAAGAAAGGAGTCAACTCATCGCCATTGCTATAGCAGGTAATTGATACCGTAATTATCACCTTGTATACTCTGTCCCTTGTGGCTGAGCTGGTAAAGAATCGGCCTCAATGCAGGAGACCTGGGTTCGATCTCTGAGTTGGGAAGATCCTCTGGAGAAGGGAAAGGCTACACACTCTGGTATTCTGGCCTAGAGAATTTCATGGGCTGTATAGTCCATGGGGTTGCAAAGAGTCGGATACCTACACAGCACTGGGTGGACTGGACAGAGTTGGATATGACTTTTTAGTGGCTTTCACTATCCTCTGTCCAAGAGTACTCTGCCACAGCCTATCAACAGAAGCCAAACCTTACACCCTAAGTACTTGGTCTCCCTGCTTTACAGGAGCTAACCTAAACTATCCTATCTTTCTTGATCATAACCAAATGCTTCCTGGGGACCATTCTTGCAAGTGCTTTTAATTTCATTTAATTTCAAAGCAATCTTGCAACTCAGTAACATATAATTATTTCCATTTCACACATAAAGGAATAAGAGACACAAACAGACTGATGACTTTTCCAGAATCACACAGCTACTAGTGAAGGAGCAGAATCTAACTTAGGTAGCCTGGGTTGCAGCTTAGCTTTGTAATGACGTTGGTCTATAGGAAGCACCTAGAGTCTCGAGTCTGACCTTCTCACCCAGAACATCCTTACACCTTCTGTTTAGGGTCAGTGCTGGGCTGCTTCATCATCTTGCTTGTTGGTGGTTTCCTCTGCCAGACTATAGGATGGCCTTATGTCTTCTATATCTTTGGTGAGTTTGTGCTTTTCAAATCTCAGAATTTTGTTTTATGACTGAGACTGCTGGGCATGATTTCTGTGATGCAGGTCATCTACGGTTAACCAAATCCTAGTAGATAATGCTCAGAGCTAATCATATGGTGAATCTTGCAAGTGACATTTCAGTTTTAATATCCTGAGTGTAGAGCTAGAATAACCTGATGAGTTTAAAGGCATCATAATGTTCCTTCCTGCTTCTAAACTGAACCCACAAAGGACCTCAGAGGGATTTCTTTCATAAATGCTGCATATGTAATCTTAGTGAGACTATATTTTTAGTTATGCTCTTTATTTAATGCTTCCTCAGTTGTTCAGTGGAAAGAATCTGCCTGCCAATGCAGGAGACATGGGATCAATCCCTGGATCAGGAAGGAAATGGCAACCCACTCCAGTATTCCTGCTTGGGAAATTCCATGGACAGAGGAGCCCAGTGGGCTACAGTCCATGGGGTTGCAAAAGAGTAGGACACGACCTAGCAACTAAACAACAAAAATTTATTCAGTACATTCTTTTAAATTTCTGTTATTACTACAACCAGAAAATTATGGGAATTTGACCTTCGTGCATGTTCAGTTGCTCAGGTGTGTCAGACTCTTTGTGACGCCATGGACTGTAGCCTGCCAGGCTCCTCTGTCCATGGGATTTCCCAGGCAAGAATACAAGAGTGAGTTGTCATTTCCTTCTCTAGGGGATCTGCCCCACAGGGGTTAAACTCCATGTCTCCTGCATTGGCAGGCAGATTCTTTATCTCTGCCACCTGGGAAACTCAATATGCTGTGATCATAGGTAAAGCACTGATTGGAGTAGAGAGTCAATCAGTAGAGGCTGCAGGACAGAGCAGATCATGTGAGGCTCAGGAGTGGACAATAATACAGAGATGTTGGGAAAGTTCCTGAAGATCACAGTGTTCCAGAGGTGACATTCTACCACACAATTTTGCCTTTACCCAGACCTGTGTGAAATCTTCCCAAATGCTTTCAGCTAATCTTTGTGTTTGTTTGATTTTTGAACATTCTCCAGAATCCCATCTGCAAACTGCCTGATTCCAGTGGAACTTACTGGTCTCACTGGTGTTTTCATTAGAGGATAATAGTCTTAGATCCAGGATGCTTATAACATAAGGTCAGTAATTCTGCTGAGAATAAAAGTGTATGAAGATTGTTTACTATACTATAGCATATCAGCCTTCAAGGCTCTGTCATGCAAACTTTCAGAAGGGCAGGTTACAAAATTTTCAGGGAATGAGGCAGGCTTACTGTGCTCCTGGTTTGGGAAAAGGTAAATAATATACATAAAATAAGAACTCATTAAATATTGCTGAATCAATGTTAACATCCTCCATCCTCAATGTTCAACAGTGCTCATTTTCATCTCTCTCATTCCCCTTTCCTCTTGCTTTTAAGTTCCTTGATGACAAGAGTATGTCTTTATACTCTTATATTCTCAACATGTAGCAAAATGCCTTATATATGGTGGCTGTTCTATATTTGGGAAGGACTGTATAAACAACAAGCTAACAAGTGAAGAGAAGAGACTCCCTTAAGATTCTAAAAAGAGAATGAATGTTTCCACTCAATACTAATAATGTTGAGTTGTCCAACACTGTAATAATGTATATATTACACAATTTCTTTACTGAGGATTAAGTTCATTCTATATCCAGAAATTACCTGGATAATCAGCTGCATATATACTATATATACTGCTGCTAACCACCAAGTGTTAGAGATAAATAAGAAAAGATTTAATAAAACATAAACTTTGTGAAGCATGACTAGCAGGGGGGATGCTGACTGGTAACTTCAACAGTGAGGGCACTTTCAAGCACATGGGATGAACACACTAACTTTTAGCAACAATGTACAGCCTTACTACTGGTGCATTTCAAAACCTCCCCAAACTCAGTGATTTTAAACAACCATTTAGTCTCTTAGTTTTGTGGGACAGCTCCGCGGTCTGCTCTCTGTGTCTCTCATCTGCCTTAGAGAGCTGGAGCATGTTCTTCCCGTGCCAAAGGCTAAGGCACAAGAGGACAAGTGAAAAAACGCAGTGCTTCCTAAAGCCTAGCCTCTGAATTGCCCCATGCCACTGGCAAAAGCAAGTTACATGGCCAAGACAAAATCAAGTGGTAAGGAAGTACCCTCCGTCTATGATAAGCCTATGCAAGGGATACGTGCAGGAAGGAGGGGAGTATGGGGCCATTATGCTAACCACAGAAATCATCTCAAGGCAAAATCAAACTGATAGAAGTCCAATTCTGTGCTAAGTAGAACCTTTTTTTTTTTTTTTTTTTTTTAAGGTGGAATTGGCTGTGTCTGTTCTTTTCTCTGGTTTGCTGTCATTTATGATGACCCTGTGAATCATCCATTTATTAGCACTAGAGAGAAGGAATATATCGTCTGTTCACTGGCTCAAGAGGTGCACTGGGGAACTCCCCTGCCATTTCCCCGTGTCTGTCTGGATGTCTCAGTGGTGAAGAGTTCAGTAGAGCAGAGCTCTGATCTTCAGATATATATCTGATATTGATATGTACTTTCTTCCAGGGTTCTTTACCAGGCTGGTCTCTTCCTACTAAAGCTATGATCAAATCACTACCACTTTGGAGCATTCTCATCTTTTACTTCAGTGATTACTGGCATTTTTTTGTCCAGACGTCATACTTTCCAATATTCCTCACCTCTGTACTTCAAGCTAACATCAGAGATGTAAGTACAGAGAAAACTCATTCTGTTCTTCTGTTGCTTTATATATAATCCCTTCTTCTCTCTCCTACAGTCACAGGTTTAGGCCCAGGGTCTTCATGGAGGAAATGATACCTGATTCACTTGAATTCTGATTCAACTCAACATGTCCTGCTGCTTATTGGGGTTAGAATGGTATGGCTCTAGGTCAACTTGCCATTCACAGAATAGCATATTTTTAAGGGACCTATGCAGAAATTTTTATGTTCAATCAATCAACATTTGCAAACAAGACATTCTGCTGGCAGCATAAGTGATAAAACAATAAAAATTTGCCTTTGAGAAGGCTGTGACAGAGAAGCATAAACAATGTTATGACATTAAAAGGACATAAAGTTCCAAATAGGACTTGTACCAAAAAGTTGTGGAAAATGTTTTTTTAGAAAAACATTTTATTCCAGTGTAACATAAAGAAAAGTGTGAAAACTGCACATGTGTACAACTGTCTATACAATATGTACACATTTTCACAAAGTGAACAGATGCTCTGAATGGCTGAAAAGAGCCTATCAATTCCTGCCATATGAGTGTCTTGAGATTGGTGAAGGGTGTATCATCTTCTAGTTGTTAGTGACACTTTACTAGGTTACTGAATTAGTGTTTCATTCTTATCCTTTGTACAAAAAGTGGCGCTCATGGTGAAACCATGTTAAGTGGTCAACAAAGAACTGACCTTTCCCAAGGTCAGAGTCTAGAGAGCATACATGCAAACAGTCTGGAGGTCCTGAGATCAGAAAGCCCAAGGACACAGTAGCTATGGGTCTTCCCAAAGGAGAAAGGGGGGAGCCAGCAGCAGGTAATTGAAACCAGAATCCTAGGCAAAGGAATCAGGAGACAGGAGTTCTAGACAAGCAGGATGCCAGTGCTGAGAGCTAGACACCCTGAGGCCGACTGTTGGAAGTGATTGGTCCCTGGTGTGAAGTGGGGTAGGCTCTTTAATCTCAGAAGCCAAGGCTGAAGAATAGGGTGATGAAGGAATGATTAGAAGGGCAACTTGAGAGCAGACAGTCGGGTTTCCCCAGCTTGAGAAATTAAGAGGTCTTGAGTCCCATTGGTCTCATGGTATTTTTCTCAATAACCTTGATGGTCCTGGTTTGTTATTGTTTTTGTCACTACAACTCTTTGCCCACTCTTTGTTGTGCCTAACTCTTTGTAACCTCATGGACTATAGTTGGCAAGGCCCCTCTGTCCATGGTATTTCCCAGGCAAGAATACTGGAGTGGGTTGCCATTTCCTTCTCCAGGCTTTGGTATACTCATCTGTAAAATAAACATCTTGGACCATTTGACAATGAGATCCTTTTCATTGTCTGGATTATGTACAACAAAGCATTTTGGATTTTCTTTAATAACATTTTGATTTAGGAATTGAAATAACATTTAAAAAATACATAAAAAGATGTGGTGAAGAATCTCACTCTCATTCCTGTCCCCAAACTGCCCTGTTTTCTCAGCCTTCTATTATGTTATCTCCCAATTTTGATAAGAACTTTTATCATGAATGGCTATTAAACTGTCAAATGCTTTTATTCTGCATCTATTGATTATGTGATTTTTACCATTCCTTCTGTTAACATGATGTCTCACATTAATTGATTTGTGAATACTGACCCATCCTTGTATTCCTGGAATAAATCTTACTTGATCATTGGGTATGATTCTTTTTTATATCATCAAATTTGGTTTGTTAATATTTTGTTTAGGGTATTTTCTTCTGTATTAATCAGGGTATTGGCCTGTAATTTTCTTTTATTGTAGGGTCTTTATCTGGTTTTGGTATAGGGTAATGGTGGCCTCATAGAATGAATTTGGGAGTGTTTTCCCCACCCTTTCCATTTTTTGGGAATAGTTTGAGAAAGGTAGGTATGAGCTCTTCTTTATATGTTTGCCAGAACTCCCCTGTGAAGCCATTTTGTCCTGGACTTTTGTTACTGGGAGTTTACTATTTTAATTACAAATTCAATTTCATCACTAACTGATTGGTCTGTTCAGATTGTCTATTCTTGATTCAGTCATGTATGTTACTAGAAATGTATCTATTTTTTCTAGATTGTCCAAATTGTTGGCATACAACTGTTCATTGTATTTTTTTTTGTACTTATGGTATTGAGTGTTATTTTTCTTCTTTGATTTCTTATTTTATTTGAGTCCTCTCTCTTTTCTTCTTGGTAATCTTGGCTCTTTATCAAGTTTGTTTATCCTTTGGAAAAACCAACTTTTGGTTTCACAGATCTTTTCTATAGCTATTTATTGCTGATCTATATTTTATTTCCTTTTTAATTTTTATTATTTCCCTCCTTCTGCTGACTCTGGACACTCTTTGTTCTTTCAAATACCAGATTTTGAGATTTGTCTTGAGAGAGGCCATAAACTTTGCTATTTCTTATTTTATTTGAGTCCTCTCTCTTTTCTTCTTGGTAATCTTGGCTCTTTATCAAGTTTGTTTATCCTTTGGAAAAACCAACTTTTGGTTTCACAGATCTTTTCTATAGCTATTTATTGCTGATCTATATTTTATTTCCTTTTTAATTTTTATTATTTCCCTCCTTCTGCTGACTCTGGACACTCTTTGTTCTTTCAAATACCAGATTTTGAGATTTGTCTTGAGAGAGGCCATAAACTTTGCTCTTAGAACTGTTATTTTTCCCCCCTTGAATAATAAATGCTTTACAGAATTTTATTGTTTTCTGTCAAATCTCAATATGAATCAGCCATAGGTATAAATATCAGTTCAGTAGCTCAGTCGTGTCTGACTCTTTGTGACCCCCTGAATTGCAGCATGCCAGGCCTCCCTGTTCATCATCATCTCCCAGAGTTCACTCAGACTACTGGGAGTTGGTGATGGACAAGGAGGCCTGGCGTGCTGTGGTTCATGGGGTCGCAAAGAACTGAACACTACTGAGTGACTGAACTGAAATGAACTGAACTGAGGTTTGAGCACACCCACACATGTTATATACAATTCATAATGTTTCAGAAAATATTAAGTAAAGAATATGTATATCTAGAGAAAACCCTTGGAAATGCTTATATTTCAAAAATAAGGAAATTTCTCATAGACATCTAAAAAAATGTATGGTACACTCAAAAAATGAAATTAAGTTAGCTTCACACTTCCATTTTGTAAATTAAATGCAGAAGACAAAGGAACAACATACGCAGAATTTTAAAAGCAAATTCAATATCCAGAGTACTTAAAATGCATAATTAATAATATCCTCATATTCAATTCAGTTCAGTTCAGTTTGTCAGTCATGTCTGACTCTTTGCGACCCCATGAAACGCAGCACGCCAAGCCTCCCTGTCCATCACCAACTCCCAGAGTTCACTCAAGCTCACATCCGTTGAGTCGGTGATGCCATCCAACCACTTCATCCTCTGGTGTCTCCTTCTCCTCCTGCCCCCAGTCCCTCCCATCATCAGGGTCTTTTCCAGTGAGTCAGTTCTTTGCATGAGGTGGCCAAAGTACTGGAATTTCAGCTTCAGCATCAATCTTTCCAAAGAACACCCTGGACTGATCTCCTTCAGAATGGACTGATTGGATCTCCTTGCAGTCCAAGAGTCTTCTTCAACACCACAGTTCAAATTAAACCTCCTCAAAGAGTTTTACTGTATGATGCTAGATACATGGTAGATATTCAATAGATAGTTGTTACATGGATGAATACATTAATGAATGAAATACCAAAAAAGTTCACATATGTGTATGAGCTTGAAAAATTTATTAAGTGTTACTCACTCGGTCATATCTGACTCTTTGTGACCCCATGGTCTGTCATGGAATTCTCCAGGCGAGATTAGTGGAGTGGGTTGCCATTCCCTTCTCCAGGGGATTTTTGAAACCCAGGGACAAACCCAAGTCTCCTTCATTCCAAGCAGATTCTCTACCATCTGAGCTACCAGGGAAGCCTGAAAAATACTACTCATATCCAATTTTTAAGAGAATGTGTGTGTGTGTTTGTATTTCACTCAAAATATTTTTAATTAACATTTTTAATTGGAGTTAATTGCTTCACAATGTTGTATTAGTTTTTGCTATACAACAACGTGAATCAGTTACATGTTTACATACATTTCCTCCCTCTTGCACACCTCCAATATCATCCCTCTAGGTCATCACATCAACTACTTAAAATATTAATTGTGTTAAGAGCTCAAGAATGGAAACAGTATGGTCTAAAATGACCAGTGGTGAGCAATAAAACCAGCTAAATACAGGTTAATCTACAAGAACATAAAAATTGTCCCTTATTATTAAGTATAAATAAAATAAATTCGAGGTTAACAAAAGATTATTTGTTCTATCAGTCATAGGAAAAGGGCTGACTTTTTATATGTAAATTGCTTCACAATGTTGTATTAGTTTTTGCTATACAACAACGTGAATCAGTTACATGTTTACATACATTTCCTCCCTCTTGCACACCTCCAATATCATCCCTCTAGGTCATCACATCAACTACTTAAAATATTAATTGTGTTAAGAGCTCAAGAATGGAAACAGTATGGTCTAAAATGACCAGTGGTGAGCAATAAAACCAGCTAAATACAGGTTAATCTACAAGAACATAAAAATTGTCCCTTATTATTAAGTATAAATAAAATAAATTCGAGGTTAACAAAAGATTATTTGTTCTATCAGTCATAGGAAAAGGGCTGACTTTTTATATGTCCTTTACATACACCAAATCATCTATAATAAGCAAATAATATTTTTCTAATTGAAGAAAAAATTAATAGATAATTAAATATTGAAAAATGTTTAAAAATATTGGGTCAACTATTTTCACTAGTAAATTATTTCAAAGGGCAAAGGAATAAGTAAACCTATATGCTACAAACATACAACAGACAAAATTTAAAAACATATAGTTTCTGGAAAGATGGAATAGAAATACTTCTGCCTCCTTCCTCTAAGTACACTTAAAAACCCTAAACATTATATATAAAATAAACCTCAGAAGAAAGGGGGAAAGAAGAAGGCAAACTGAATAGAAGCTTCAGGACCCAGGAAACAACACAGTGGTGAGTTCTCTGGGTCTTTTTAATGCCTCATATATCCCAGATTTGGATCTCAAGAAACTGGCAACCTCAAAGAAATAATAGCTGAAAATTTTCCAAATTCTGCAAGCAACACAAACCTAGAGATTCAAGAAGCTGAGTAGATCCCAAAGGGTATAAGTATTTTTAAAAATTTACACTAAGACACTCAGTCCAGCTTTTGAAAACAGAGAAATAAGTCATAAAAGTAGTGAATTTTAAAAATAGCTACCCATAAAGAAAAACATTCTAGTGACAGTGGATTTCTTATCAATAACCAAGAAGGCTAGTAATAAAGTGGTATATTGTTTAAACGCTGAGAGAAAACAACTGTCAACCAAGAACAGTACATCTGAGAAAATATGTAGAGAAGCTAAGGTAATTTGCCTATAGCAAACTCTCCTAAAAGAATACCTGAAGGAATTTCTATAAACAAAAAGTAAATGATAAAAAGATCCTTAGAACATCAAGGAGAGACAGAAAGAACATGATGAACAAGAATATGGTGAAAGCAACATACTTTTCTTGAATTTTCTAAATTATGTTTGATGGTTGAAGTAAAGTTATAACACTGCTTCATATGATTCTAAATGTATGTAAAGAAAATAGTTAAAACAATCATTATAGATTGGGAAGTGTAATACAACATAAATGGAGGTGAATTTTCTATATATAACTTGAACCAGTTAAATGAGATCAGTACACAGAGATA
>SJYC01105272.1:0-25925 GCA_006408675.1 Madoqua kirkii
TGTTTGTGTGGGGGTGGGTGGGTGGGTCCCAAGTTTCTGGGTCAAAAGTCTTGAGGGTTGGTCTGATCTGGTTATATTCCTTCTCTGTGTGCTCTCCCCACTCCCAGCACTGGCACCCTCACCTAGGGAGAAACAGTGCTGGAGCAAGAGGAGCCAAAGTGTGTGCTTGGCATGAGTTGGGGTATAGGCTGTGGTAGTCCCGGCACCAGTCAGAGTCCTGTTCAGCTTCTGATCTGCTGCCTTCATAGGCACCAGCAATGTTCAGATGTTATGCTTAGTCTGAGCTGTCTCTCTCCCTCACAACTGCATACGACTCTTCTCAGGCATGGCAGCCCTCTCCCCAGTGTGGAGCTGCATTGGGAGCAAGAGGGGCTGCAGCAGGTGCTCTGCTCAGGTTGATGTGTGTGTGACCCAGTGGTGGGAAACCAGCCAGAGTCCTTGTCAGTTTCAATCTGCTTCTTCTGCCTTTTTTCGGGAGTAAGCAAGTGTGTACATTCTCTTCCTAAGTGGAGTCTAGGTTTCTCTTTTTCTTTTTTTTTTAATAGTCCAGCTATCAATCCCACTATTTTTCAAAATATCAGCTAAGGGGAATTGTCCTATCGGTGTCAGACCCCAGGGTGTAGCACTCAGTATGTGGTTCTCACCACTCACTCCCCAGGGAGCATCTCCGAACCTATGTAATTCTCCCTCTTCTGTGTACCCTCCCAAGGATGCAAGTCCTGATCCGATCACTTCTCTTCATTTCTACCCAATTCCGTGTGGATCTTTCTTACAGTGTTGGTTGGATAGCAGTTTTTCTGCCAGTCTCCGGTTTGTTTTCAGTGAGAATTTTTCCACATGTAGTTGTATTCTTGATGTGTTCATAGTGAGGTGAGCTTTGCATCCTCTTACTCCACCATCTTGATCTCCCTCCTCTATATTTTATATTTATCAACAAATTGCCTCCCATGGGCATTAATATTTGGAAGTGCCCAATTCCCCCTGGCATCACCACAGATCATGTCAAAAACTGTTGCACTCTTGCCAATTTGACAAAATGTTATCTCACATAATTTTACTATTGAGGTTGGTTACCTTTTAATATGTTTAGGAATCACTTTTTTTTTTTGGCAACTTGTCTTTCATATCCTTTGACTATTTTTCTACTTAGCTTTTGTTCTTTTTAATATCTATTTCCACAAGATCCTTACATATGACAATATTAGTCCACTTTTTTCAAATTGAACTTAATGTATATTTTTCCTCAGACACTAAAATTATATTGGCTCATTCCAATAACTTAAGTTTTTATTAAAAATGCTATGTATATACAAGAAAAGCTATAGATGTAGACAATCCACCCAGGGATCAATCTATGTCGTGGTGGCTGTAGTGAGACACGTGCTTCACCTCAGTTTTGGTTCTCAGACTGGGATAGTGTCAGCCCTGCCGTTTGCTTCTGCCTGTATCTGTCTTGTCCCTGGAGGTCTACTGGCGGATTTTCTCCTCTCCAGAAAAATCCTCAGACTCAATACCATCAGGAAACTCTTCACTGCTATAGGTAAGAACTGAGGTGGATACAGGGAGTGGATGTGGGACGCTCAGGGAAGCTTCCTATTCACTCTTTGTTCTCTTGCCCCAGGGGTTCTCCTCCCAGCTGTGCTCTTCACATCTGTTTTCTGGGTTAGATCCAGCTTCGGCACCACCATAGCCTTCTTGACAATATCTTCTGCCATCAAAAGCTTCACCCAATCAGGAGCCCTTGTCAACTTCATGGATATTGCTCCTCGGTAGGGACCCCTTTGCCTGATCCTCACAGAAGTTCAGTTCATATCCAGTAATCTGCTCTGACACACACGAGTAAAATGTGACATGTACTATGGCTCAAAGGAAATTTCAGCACCACTCCTCATCCAAATAACTCCTGGAAGGGACCCAAAGCTCGTCAACCACTATTAAATTAGTTTATCCAGATGAAAACAGGAGTCAGTGGCTGCACTCACAGTTCAACTGTGGGAGACTCTTGCCAATCTCTTTCTGTTGGGGAATGCAGCAGTTACACAGGACTGGGTCACTGAAAGGACTCATAAACTTCAGAGGGTATGCTTATGTAAGCCTTTAATATAGGTAGAGGATAGCAGGAGAAACATTTACCTCTGATATAGGAAATATCAGAGATGACTGAGACTTCCCAATGTAGCTCCCAGGGACCATCCATGGACCGTTCACAGTCAACAGGACACACTTCATCTTCAGATAATGAACCACCAAATTACATGGGAGGTACCTGGTCTTAGGGGAGCCAATGTCTCATCCAATGAGAGATCTTTTACCTAAAAACAAGGCTTCTTAGCAGAAGCCAAGAGAACATATAAAGTAGGTGCCAACCATCAATTTGTGCATTTGGTATAAAGCATGTTGACAAGTTAGTACAGTTTATAACCTCTCTGGAAATCCCAGATCCTGGCACTGGATTATATGCATCACTAGTCAGTACACTTCACTCGGGTTTGACTAAGGACCAACACAGCCCCAGGAATCCCCAGATAAACACAGAGTTGCAACAGATCAGTTCATATGAACTCTATGCTTACACAGGAATATTGCTTTCTCCAGGTACAGTGCCTTAGTCAGGGCACTATCACAGATCTTTTCTTACCTGGCAGGAGCCATCTCTTCCACAGTCAATGGATTTTTGATCAGTCAGGTAAGGTAAAATGTTCTGATGATGATGATAGTCACAAAAGTCAACTAGAAAGGTCACCCAGCCTCTCATTCTCACCCTAGGCTCATCCCATGCAGAGAAATCACCACATGTTCAGGGTACAAAGTGAAGGAGAATGCTCCATTGTATGAGTTTATGCCTTATGAGTTGTTAGAAGATGAGTTTCTCATGCTAATCATCAAATTTTCTAGGAATAATCACAGCATTTATTGTAAAGTGTAGAATAGCCAACATTCTGATTTGCCTGGGGCCGAGGGCTTTCCTGGGATGTGAAGCTTTTAATGCTAAAACCTTGAAAGTTCCAAGCAATCCGGAAAGAGTTGGTTATCCTACGTAGGAACCCAACAAATATTTATAGAACAAATGAGTGAGATGCTGAGTAGATGACAGAGTGAAAGCACAATCTGCACCTTACACATATGTTCACCAGTGGTTAGTACAGCAATTCCTCTGCCCAGTATTGCCTATATAGTGTTTTTACACTCATACAACCTTCTGTCCTGGGAGGTGGATTTAAAGTTGTCAGAATAAACAAATTCATCTGATGACAACTTCATTATGACTCAGACTTGGTACAGACTTTTTGGAGAAATATGTATATGACATTCACATGACAATCATTCTTTAAGCTTCTTGCGGTTTCCACCAGTAAGCCAGGAAAATGAATAGAGAAGAACAAAGAAAGGGTATTTTTTTTTTGACATGAAGTCCTTTCTTTGTTTGAAGCTTCAGTTCTCTTCCAGCCCCTAAGACACTGTCAGAAAATGGCTGTTGAAAACAGACATTCTCCAATTGCCCTTCTTTCCCTTGTTACTCACTTATTCATTCAACAAGTATGCAATGAATATTGGAATGGGCCATGCAATGTTTAAATGAATAAAACAAAAGTCCCTGCCCTTGTAAGGTTGATACGGTAGGGGGAAAAAACAACAGAAAACTAATAAGCTAAACAAAAACATGATATACTGAATGACGGTAAGTGCTAAGAGAAAAAGTAAGGCAGGAGAGGAGAGTAGGGCATATGGAGGGGGAGTGGAGTTACAGTTTTAAATGGGGTGGCTGAAAAAGTAAGAATGGGAAGAATGGGAAAGTAAGCAAGAATGGGAAGCAAGCACATGGGTGAGACAAATGGCTACCTGAGGGGAGTAACATTCCAGCAGAAGGAAAGGCCTGGGCACCACAAATTCTAGCAACAACCAGGAATATATAATTTAGGGCAGAGTTGGGGGTGGGGTCAGTGGAACATGGTGCTAGAGCCTTTCTGCAGCAGGATGGACAGAAAACAAGGGAACTGTTGATAACTTGTGGTTTCCTGCCTCCAGGATCCAGAGCTTGGTTGGAGAAATGTCTTCTTACTTTCAGCTGCTATGGGCGTATTAGGCCTGATTTTCTACCTCATTTTTGGCCAAGCAGAAGTGCAGGACTGGGCTAAATGCAGACATGCACCTACTTCTGAGCAACCGAGTGACGCCTCAGATGCCAGTGCTTAGTTGTTCACTGTTTGCCCTCATGGACATTCCCCTTTCATACCTGCTTGATTAATTAGCCTTTCAGCTTGAATTGGCTTTACTTCCTATATCTTCTCTGATATACTATGTCATACTGAAAATGCTGCCTGGAGATTTTACAAGAGATGGTGAGGGGAAGGTTAGTTATTTAACTCTAAGCTCCTGAGAGCATAGATGTATCTGAATTTCTATGTGTTCCCCACTCTTTTCACTGTTATTGCAACATATTTGGTAGAGACAAAATACATATTTCTTAAAGTGGCACAGAGCTCCTAAAACCCTTGTTAATTTCTTGAGTAATATGCAAGAGAGGAGAATCCTTTGTTATAATATTTGGTCTTAGGCCTTGGTTCCAGACAGAAAAGCTTCTAAGACCCTCGGTATCTCTTGAGTGACCAAGGTGTGTCTGTGGTATACAAATGAGATGACTGGGGGCTGGGGGCTCTAGATAGCTTCAGGATGGGGGTCTGTTGCCAAAAGACCAAAACGTGATGAGAAGGTTGGAACTTGCAGCTGTGCCATCCCACATCTGGGGAGGGGAGAGGGGCTCAGGATTTAGTTATTCATCATTGGCCAGTGAAATCATCAATTATGCCTACACAATAAAAATCTCTGTAAAAACCCTAACAGTGGGGTTCTGAGGATTTCTGGGATGGTAAACACACAGAGATTCTGGGAATGGTGCACCCGGAGAGGGCATGCAAGCCTTGCACCCTTTCCCACATAGCTTGCCGTATGCATCTTTTCTGTTTGACTGTTCCTCAGATGCATCCTTTAGTATAGAAACCATTAACAGTAGGTAAACAATTTTCCTGAGTCCTGGAAGTCAGTATAGCAAATTATCAAATTTGGGGAGGGGCCATGGGGAACCTGAGTTCTGAAAATAAACAGAAGTCTGGGTACCTTGGGCACCCACTATTTTGATTGGTGTCTGAGTAGCTGTTATCAAAATTGAATTAAGTAGGATCTTGGTGTCCACAGAGAACTGGAGAATTGCTTGGTGTGTAAAACCCATATTTGCTGTGACAGTGTTGTAAACAGAGAAACAATTTTTCTTTAGTTATCCAGATATAAACTAGAGAGGCTAGAGGACAATTTCTTACCAAAGCAAAAGAGGACACCAGAACCACGGGGAGTGAAGACTGAGAATCACAATAGGACTTGTATCCAAACATCCAGAAGATGAATCCTGAGCACTGCTATCAAAAGAAAGCCCCGAACAATGGAAGCCACAGTGTATAAATCCAAAGTCCTGGGCCAGGAAGACAGAGCAGGGAATTAAGTAAGGAGGGATACAGGACCATTCTGAGGCCTGGCTTGGATAGGATGCCCAGGTGAAAAATGTCAAAGCAGAATGGACACTAAAGACTGAATCCATTTTAGGATACTCCCAGGTGGTGCAGGGGTAAAGAATCTGCCTGCCAATGGAGGAGATGCAAGAGATGCAGGTTCGAACCCAGGATTAAGAGGATCCCCTGGAGAAGGAAATGGCAAGCTACTCCAGTATTCTTGCCTGGAAAATCCCATGGACAGAGGAGCCTAGTGAGCTACAGGCCATTGGGCCACAAAGAATCAGACTCGACTGAGCATGCACGCACACACTCACACACACGCTCTCTCTCTCTCTCTCACACACACATGGCGTCACTTTGCTGTGTACCTGGAAATATCATGACATTGTTAGTCAGGTATACTCCAATACAAAATAAGTTTTTTTAAAATGACTGAATCCATTTTAACAAGAGTAAGAAACATACCTGCAATGAATGGGGTGGGGTAGTAGACTTCAACTATTTCAGACAGCTTGCTTTCTATGGAGGCTAGCTGTGGAATCAGAAACCCCTCTTAATACTGCAGTGCTGGGGTGCTCTCCAGGGTCAGCTCTTTCCTTCTTTCTGGCCATCATGACCTCTGCCTCGCATCTGGCTTGCAGCACCATGCAGATCCCTTGAATCTTGGTGAACTGACACTGTCCAGTTTCTCCCCTGTTCCTTCAAACACCTGTTCATGCTGCCTCTCCTGTCTCTGATGGCCTTGCTCTGCTCCCATGCTGGAATTCTACCTGCCTTTGGAGGGCCTCATTTAATATTCACCTGTTGACATGTCTTCCAAAAATGAGTATAATTCCTGCGCTGGCTTGACTCCATCCCAAATATCTGGACAGTGTATATGGTATATCTGCTTTCATTAATCCCTCATGTGGGCAACATGAACACTAAATAAATATTCATCAACACATAACATGGAGCAATGGCAGAGACCAAAACCAGATATAGCTTCAAGTTCTCAGGAGGGTGGATGACTCTGAATCAAAATACCACTCAAATGAATGTGCGATGTCTGTGGAATGAAATCATACACCAGGCTATGAGAGTGAATGATAAAGGCATATGCACACGTCTGAAGATGAGGAAGGGCCCCCATAACAAAGTTTCCATTTTTTGCTAGGATCTGAAGAACAATAGTTAATTGATACAGAAGGTGGATGGAGAGAACATTCTAGAAATATGGTATAAAATAAGAAAAGATTGGTGGCAGGGGGGAGCTGGGAAGGCCTACCAAGTGGTTTTCTTCTATGTTGCCTCCTATTTGGAAGGGGTAAGAGAAAGGTCTAAAGTGCTCTTGTCAGACAAGAGGACCAAAAAGTAGTGACACACCCCGCAGGTAGCCAGGCCAGGTGATCACCTCCCACAGAGTGATGCCGGTGTTACACATTATTCCACAACTGCTTCATTTATGACCATTCCCTCTACCTAGTATGACTGTAAATTTCTAAGGTTTAGGAACCATGACATACACTATTTTGTAATATCTTTAACACAGAAGATATTAGTATCTTGTACACAGTATGTGCTAATAAACGTGTGTGTGTGTATAAAGTAGTTGTTGAATCCCTGTATGAGTCAACAATGAAATGGCTTTGGGGTGATATGAGACATAAGTTAGGAAAGAAATGATGGGGAAAAAAGGATCCTATTTTGATCCAATTTTTCTTTAACTCCCTTTGTTTGACAAAATAGAATGGACTCTCTTCCTTATCACATCTGGTATCTAGATATTGAGAGACTAGATCTGCTCCACTCCATAGCTATCACACAGTCAACTCCAGGCTCTCATCGGTGATGGTTAAGATGTTTGCCATCAGGGCACAGAGTTTCTTATTTATTTATGAGCCAACCATGTCTGCCTTTATTCACCTCTTTTTCTTCTCTAGACCCTTTTATTTCTTTCTAATCTGTCCCTTTTAGTTGCTTCTGAAAACAAGTGATTTCTCCCTGGGCCTGACTTATATTGGGTTGGCAAACAGGTTTGTTCATTCAATACTTTATTCAATAAAGTTCTTGGTGAAAATTTAAAAAAAAGTCTTTTATTTTTACTTAACACTGGACAAACCTTCTGGCCAGCCTAATAGTTTTGTTCCTTACTTTAAGGCTGTCCTTAAGTGCAGAAAATTTCTTCAGTTTTCCAGTAGCCCATACATCTAGGACATGGAGGAGTAAGAGATGCAAATTGTGGAAAAGGTCTTTCTCAAAGTCTTAGAATAAAATGTTATCTTCTTGTGCTTATTTTTGGCTTATTTCACTATCTTTTATAAAGCAATTAATGCAGAGTAGAAGACAAATAAATCTGAGTTTAAATTTCAGATGTGTTATAAACAATACATGGACGAAAGAGATGGCCACAGCGTGTACATGGTGGCAGGAGGTGGGGTGGGGACTGGCTTCCTTGGAATCTCCATGCCATCTTCCTCCTTGGGTTGGTGACTGGAAGTTGACAACCCTCAGTCCCAACTCAGGTGCTGGTCCCACTCCCGTACAATAAAGAGTTTAGTCTCAGGCTCTCTAAACACTCTGTTTTACACTAAGTTGTGTAGAGAAAGCAAAAAGCACACACAATGTCACTGCTAAATCCTGATATCCAGTGGATATAAGAAAGTTTTATATAACAGTTCTAAGGAATAGTCCCACTTAGTATATTTTTTCAAGTTGTTTCCTTTGTCGGAATGACAGGTTATCCTAGGTATTTGTTACACTCTCTCCTCTTCACTTAAAAAAAGGTGCGATTTTGACCTCCTTCCTTGTCCCTACTCTCACAAGTTTCCAGTCAGTATCTTGCTAGGTCCAGGCACGTGGTATGAAGTCAACCACCATCTGCTCTAGACCTATGCTGTAACTTGAAAACAAAGACACTGCACACTCTTGGGGTCTGGGATGCAGGTAGTTTAATATTGCTTCCCTCCCTAATAAGAACACATTTTATCCACAGCATTCACAAGGCACACTTTTTGTATTTGACCAAATTCCCAGTCTCTGTAACTAATATTATTACAAAGAAAATGACAATGAAACTTCTTGTGACTCTCTACCAACCATACACGCTGGTCCCACTCAGAAGCATCCCAGTCCTTCCAAAGAGCAAGCTATCAAAACCTGTGGCAACTGTAACAGTGCTATCCGGAAAACTGGACGGAAACCCAGTTTCATCTGGCTAGCAGGTACCCAGATTAATTCATCTGCTGTAATGTTTTCCAAAACCCAAAACAGGAAAGTGGCCAAGGTGCTTGCTTTGGGTATCAATCAGGGAGACTATCTGGGCAACAATGAGGAAGGCCCACTTGAATCATGGCCATTCACACAAGTAGACATTTTCTGGGTTTCCCAGTAGAAACAGTTACACTGCCTAATAACTCTCAATAAGTACCCCACATGTATTCCTACATGTTGCTGCTAAGTCACTTCAGTCGTGTCCAACTCTGTGCGACCCCATAGACGGCAGCCCACCAGGCTCCCCCGTCCCTGGGATTCTCCAGGCAAGAACACTGGAGTGGGTTGCCATTTCCTTCTCCAGCGCGTGAAAGTGAAAAGTGAAAGTGAAGTCACTCAGTTGTATCTGACTCTTAGCGACCCCATGGACTGCAGCCTACCAGGCTCCTCCATCCATAGGATTTTCCAGGCAAGAGTACTGGAATGGGGTGCCATTGCCTTCTCATGTTAGCTGAATATAAACATTTCTTTAAGGTAGACAATCTTGATGCATTTTTTTCCACAGCAGGGAAAGTGCTATGTAACACAGGTATTTCACCTATGACTGAGGAAAAAGTTTGTATCCCTCACCAAAATGTCACTCCTTTAAGTGCCCATAGTCCATTGGAAGAAATAAAGTTTTCTCTTGTTTCCTCTTTTCTGGGATGCCCTACATTTGGCCAAATGTATGGTGACTAATTCTCTAAGGGGGTGTATAACAATGTTATACTGAAGACTAGCTATAGGTGGCCATGTATAACAGCTATAAAATTCCAAAGTGAGGTGTTAGGGTACGTTACAGATATTATTCAGGATATGCTTTTTTAAAAAGCTACCCTGGGTGTTCTTTGGAAGGAATGATGCTAAAGCTGAAACTCCAGTACACTGGAAAAAACTGATGCTGGGAGGGATTAGGGGCAGGAGGAAAAGGGGACAACAGAGGATGAGATGGCTGGATGGCATCACCGACTCGATGGACATGAATCTGAGTGAACTCCGGGAGTTGGTAATGGACAGGGAGGCCTGGTGTGCTGCGTGCGATTCATGGGGTCGCAAAGAGTCGGACACGACTGAGCAACTGAACTAACTGAACTGATGGTTCTAAAACCATTTAGGATTAGATAAAAGTAAAACCTTGTGATCACAGAGTTGGAGACAGGCTTAGAAAGAATTTTAAAACGTATGTTTTCCCCCTAAGATCAAGAACAAGACAAAGGTGTTCCACTCTTGCCACTTCTATTCAGCATCCTATTAGAGATTCTAGACAGGGTATGTAGGCAAGAAAATGAAAAGGCAGGGTCTTCCTTTGGAAGGTAGTGGTAAAGAATCTGGCTGCCAGTGAAGGAGACACAGGTTTTATCCCTGATCAGGGACGATCCCACATGTCATGGAGCAACTACTCTTGTGTGATACACCTCTGTTCCAGAGTCTGGGAGCCGCAAGTACTGAAGCCTGAGCAGCCTAGAGCCCATGCTGTACAACAAGAGAAGCCACTGCAATGAGAACCCCGCACAACACAACCAGAGAGTCGCCCCCACTAACCTCAACTACAGAAAAGCTCATGCAGCAACGAAGACCCAGCACAGCTACGAATCAATAAAAAAGAAAGAAAAGGCGTCTAGGTTATAAGAGAAGAAATCAGACTATATTCACAGATGGCATAATCCTCTATACAGAAATTGTAAGGAATCACTAAAAAAAACTGTTTGAACTGATAAGTGAGCTCAGCAAAGTTTTGGGGTACAAGATCAATACACATATACTACAGACTTGCAACAAACAACCCAAAAATTAAACTAATTTCATTTACAGTAGCATAAAAAGAATACATTTAGGAATAAATTTAGCAAAAGAAATGTAAGATTTATACTCAAAAAGTAAAAAATTTTGTTGAAAGAAATGAGAGAAGATTTAAATAAATAAAAAAATTTGATGTTTATGGAAGACTTAAATACTGGTAAAATGGAAAAACTCCTAAAATTGATCCACAGATTTAACGCAATTTCTATCAGAATTCCAGCACTTTCTCTGTGGAAATTGACAGTGATTCCAAAATTGATACAGAATTGCAAGGGACCCAGAACAGCCAAAACAATCTTTAAAAAGAATAAAGTTGGAGGATTCACACTTCAAAACTCTCCACAAAGCAAATGTAATCAAGGCAAGAGTTGTATTAGCATAAGGATAGACACATAGACCGGTGGAATAGAATTCAGAGTCTAGAAATAAACCAATGTGTCCGTGATCAACTGATTTTTGACAAGGATGCCAAGACCATTCAGTGGGGGAAAGAACAGTCTTTTAACAAATTGTCCTGGGACAACTGGATAGCTACATTCTAAAGAATGAATTTGGATCCCTAGGTTCACACTATTTACAAAACTTAAAATAGATAAAAATAGGTCACAGATCTAAATGTAAGAGCTAAAACAATAAAATTCTTAGAAGGGAACATAAGGATAAATCTTCACAACCTCAGAGTTGGCAATGGCTTCTAAGATATGTAACATCAAAAGCATAAGCAGCAAAAGAAAAAATAGATAAAGTGGACTTCATATATATTAAAAACTTCTGTGCGGCAAAGGGACACTGTCAAGAAAGCAAAAAAACAGCCTCAGAATGGGAGAAACTATTTGCAAACCACAGATCTGATAAAGATCTGTATCTAGAATATATAAACTCAACAATAAAAGACAATTCAATTGAAAAAAGAGCAGGACTTGAATAAATATTTTTGCAAAGAAGATATAAAAGTGACAGATAATGCAATGAAAGGATGCTCACCATCATTAATCACTGTTTAGTTGTCAGTGAAGTCTGACTCTCTTGCAACCCCGTGAACTATAGCCCACCGGACCCCTCTGTCCATGGGATTTCCCAGGCAAGAATACTGGAGTGGGTTGCCACTTCCTTCTCCAGGGGATCTTCCCAACCCGAGGATCAAATCTGGGTCTTCTGGATTGGTAGGAAGATTCTTTACCAGTGAGCCACCTGGAAAGCCCCATTAATCATTAGGAAAATGCAAACCAAATCCACTTCAAACCCAGTAAGATTAATATAATAAAACAAAAACAAAATAGGAAACAACAAATGCAAGGATGCAGAAAATTGGAATCTTCAGACATTGCCAGTGGAAATGTTCAACAGTATCTTCACAATGGAAAACAGTAAAGTGGCAAAGACAAGTATGACAACACACCATGGGTGAAATTTGGAGAGCTCTGTGGAACGTACTTCCTGATTCATTTAGTTGCTAATGCCAAAATCTAGGTCCCATCCCAAGATTCTCTCTCCTGCACAGTCCATAATCTCCATGCCATGTCTGCCTAGCTCTGCCTCCAGAGTCTGCATCTAACTGCTTCTCACCATTTCTTCTGCCTCCATCTTAGTCCACACCACCAGCATCTTTGGCAATGAATTTCTGAAACAGCCTCAATCTGATCTCCCTGCCTCCACTGGTTTCCCTAGAGACTGTTTCCTAGAAGGCAGCCAGAGAATCTCTATAAAGCATTAATCAGGCAAGTCATTCCCCTCCTCAAAAGCATTTAATTGATTCAATTATAAACAGAATTAAATTCAAACCAAGTCCTTCACATGATCTGCAAGCACCACAGGATCTGGCTTTTAACTAATTCCAAATCTCATTTCCTGTCACTCACTAGATTCCAGCCTCAGCCCACTCTTGTTCTCCCTGTTAGACAGACTCAGTTCACTCCCACCTCTGGGTTGTTTCCTTGCTTATTTTTGATACTTGAAGCACTCCTTCCCCTGATTGTCATGAGGCTCTTCTCATTACTGAACACAAATGTCACCTCCTGGACCTCTAGCTAAAGCAACTTTCCTGGACACTGCCATGCTATCCTCTTTCATGTTCTATATGGTCTCTTAATTAGGACCTGAATTGTCTTAATTTTCAGAATGCATATATCATTCATCTTCTCTCCCCATTCCACCCCCAAAATACACACCTCACCACACACAACACAATGTAAAGCTCTTTCAGAATTAGAAGTCCTGATGATGTAGCTGACTTCTCAGTACTTATAAAAATGCTGTAAAAATTTGTTATCTGGTTGAATATTAGAAAGCAGGGGCTTTTAATCTCAGATCTGTGAACTTTATAGAAAAAGTTACATCTTTATATCCCAAACCTCTGGTTGAAATTCAACATTTCTATTATGAATGTAAGTATCAAACCACAGTAATAGAAGGATTGATAACTGATACCATATGAAATCACAGATATTTTCTTATTACATTTCAGTAATTAATACTTCAATATCTCAAAATACATTGTTTTGCTCAACACTATTTTGAAATTACAGTAGCTCTATTAGGCTGGTAGTTCTCATTATTTAATAAATTAATAAAGGAGCATATATATGATCATAAACACGCTTTTAAATATCTTTGATGACTTTTAACACAACCGTTCTCCTTTGGAGTTCTCTGCATTATATTCTGAATCGAGGCCCATCACAAAAAAGTTAAGCAGGCTTGCTCTAAAGGACTTCACAGGCAGAATGTATGTACCTTTACACAACTAATATAAAGACTGGAGAACTACATCATGCCCCAAACAACAAAGACTATTTGCTAAATTCAAAACAATGAGGGACATTTGCTAAATTCAAAACAATGCGAATCAAATAAAAAAGTGATGTCAGAAATCAACTCACAGATGTATACCAGACTGAAAAGGTAGGTGCTTTCCTCTGGAAGAGAGGGTAACACCTCAGGGCCAGGGGCTGCATATCCTTCCACCAGGAGGAAGTGCATCTAGGAATCAGATCAGTTCAGTTCAGTCTAGTCGCTCAGTTGCGTCCTACTCTTTGCGACCCCAGACAGACCATTGCGATTGTGGTGTCCCGTGCCTTAGAAAGCATCACTATGAACAAAGCTAGTGGAGGTGATGGGATTCCAGCTGAGCTGTTTCAAATCCTGAAAGATGATGCTGTGAAAGCGCTGCACTCAATATGCCAGCAAATTTGGAAAACTCAGCAGTGGCCACAGGACTGGAAAAGGTCCGTTTTCATTCCAATTCCAAAGAAAGGCAATGCCAAAGAATGCTCAAACTACCTCACAATTGCACTCATCTCACATGCTAGTAAAGTCATGCTCAAAATTCTCCAAGCCAGGCTTCAGCAATACATGAACCGTGAACTCCCTGATGTTCAAGCTGGTTTTAGAAAAGGCAGAGGAACCAGAGATCAAATTACCAACATCTGCTGGATCATGGAAAAAGCAAGAGAGTTCCAGAAAAACATCTATTTCTGCCTTATTGACTATGCCAAAGCCTTTGACTGTGTGGATCACAATCAACTGTGGAAAATTCTGAAAGAGATGGGAATACCAGACCACTTGACCTGCTTCTTGAGAAATCTGTATGCAGGTCAGGAAACAACAGTTAGAACTGGACATGGAACAACAGACTGGTTCCAAATAGGAAAAGGAGTACGTCAAGGCTGTATATTGTCCCCTTGGTTATTTAACTTCTATGCAGAGTACATCATGAGAAATGCTGGACTGGAAGAAACACAAGCTGGAATCAAGATTGCCAGGAGAAATATCAATAACCTCAGATATGCAAATGACACCACCCTTATGGCAGAAAATGAAGAGGAGCTAAAGGGCCTCTTGATGAAGGTGAAAGAGGAAAGCGAAAAAGTTGGCTTAAAGCTCAACATTCAGAAAATGAAGATCATGGCATCTGGTCTCATCACTTCATGGGAAATAGATGGGGAAACAGTGGAAACAGTGTTAGACTTTATTTTGGGGGGCTCCAAAATCACTGCAGATGGTGACTGCAGCCATCAAATTAAAAGACACTTACTCTTTGGAAGAAAAGTTATGACCAACCTAGATAGCATATTCAAAAGCAGAGACATTACTTTGCCCACTAAGGTCCAACTAGTCAAGGCTATGATTTTTCCTGTGGTCATGTATGGATGTGAGAGTTGGACTGTGAAGAAGGCTGAGCGCCGAAGAATTGATGCTTTTGAACTGTGGTGTTGGAGAAGACTCTTGAGAGTCCCTTGGAATGCAAGGAGATCCACCCAGTCCATTCTGAAGGAGATCAGCCCTGGGTGTTCTTTGGAAGGAATGATGCTAAAGCTGAAACTCCAGTACTTGGGCCACCTCATGCCAAGAGTTGACTCATTGGAAAAGACTCTGATGCTGGGAGGGATTGGGGGCAGGAGGAGAAGGGGACGACTGAGGATGAGATGGCTGGATGGCATCACGGACTCGATGGACGTGAGTCTGAGTAAACTCTGAGAGATGGTGATGAACAAGGAGTCCTGGTGTGCTGCAATTCATGGGGTCGCAAAGAGTCGGACACGACTGAGTGACTGAACTGAACTGACGCCCTTTAGCAGTGGCTTCTGGGTTGGAGGAGGAGAAACACGTGGCTGTGACTCAGCTCCTCCTTCTTTTCCCTCAGTTTCTTAAATGAAGATGAGAAGTGAAGATTGACCAACTTTGCAACAGTGTGTCAGTTTGACTGATGTGAGAAATACTGCCGATTCCAGAAATTCAATGCCCATGCACTGCCTAAGGGCTGACAGCCCTTAAAACATATGTGAGGGAAGAAACAACAGCAGCACATCAAAACAGAAGACAAGGCTGAGGAAAATGTCTCCAGAACTATCCCAGTACCGGGGCTTGCGTTCCCTGAGCTGTCTTAGCGTCTTGTCTAGGGTCTGAAAAGCATGTTTCAACTCCTGGCTCTCCAGCAGCAGCCTGATGGGAATATGGAAATAGCAAAATGGCAACCCACTCCAGTGTTCTTGCCTGGAGAATCCCAGGGACAGGGGAGCCTGGTGGGCTGCCACCCATGGGGTCGCGCAGAGTTGGACATGACTGAAGCGACTTAGCAGAAGCAGCAAACGGGAATATTGAGGAAATTCTATCCACAAAATGTTTGAAGAATTACAATCTCTGGGATAATTGATCCTCGACAGAGAAAAGTGATTAGAAAAGTCCAGTATGTTAGATATTTTGGAAGGGAAAAGAAAGCAGAAAAAATATGGCCAGATAAGGGGAAATGACCACATTTTCAAAGAAATTTAATTAGAGTATAAACACAACCCAAACTTAGAATATTTCATAACATTTCCAAATTAATAGAGGCAGGGAAGGGAGCACAAAGAAAAGGAGGACAGAGAGAATATAAAATGACAGAAAATGAAGTCTATTTCTAATTGGAATGAATACAGTTGGAACTGAGCTAACATAGGAGACAACACTCGGAGTGGGTGAAATCACTGAACCCAACTATATATCCTTTTTACGAAACACATGTAAAGGAAATGACTCAGAAAGGTGGAATATAAAGGCCATGAAAAAGTATTCCTGGGAATCCAAAACAAGCACAAATGCACAGTCTGAGGTTGCAATATCAATATCAGAAAGCCAGTTAAGAGTAAAATCATAAAATGGAAAAGGCTGAGAGCTTTACAAAATCGAAATTAACTTGTCAAAATCTTTCGGAAATTGTAATATCATCTCAGAATATTCAATAATGACTGCTTGAACCTAAACAGAAATAAGTAGAAATAACCATAATGGAAAACTCTTATAACTTTTAGTATTTAGTATGTCAAATATATAGTATTTGTATTTCGTATTTAGTATTTAGTATGCAAACAAGTAAGATTTATAAGGTCTGAGTAGTGTGTTTTTATAGCTGTGCCCACTCTGTACCTTGGAAATAGAAGAGGAACTTTTGCTAATGCCTATGAAATATATCTGAGTGAACTGCAGGAGCTGGTGATGGACAGGGAGGCCTGGTGCGCTGCGATTCATGGTGTGGCAGAATTGGACACGACTGAACGACTGAACTGATGAAATACATCCTAGTGCCCTTATGTGCTGATTCATAACAATGACCTCAGTAATTTCTATATTAAAATATTTGTATGAGATCCCATATTTTTCAACTGCTAGTTTTATTCCATTCACCTACAAAACGTATTAACAAAGACGCCACTGATAGACATGTTTAATTCCAAATTCAAATTTTTGTCATTTCTAATCAGCAATCTTGAGCATAAAGGCATCTTAGTGAATTTTTGTGAGTATACCATTTATGGAAATTTCTTGGTGCTAGCAAACTGAGTCAACTTAATATTGGATTAATAATGATCAAATTTTCCTCCAATCATCATTTGGATCATTTCAATAATTTTGCTAAGTAAATAAATTTCAATAAATTTGCTAACTGGTTATTTCCATTCAACATGAAAAAAGATTTCTGTATTAATGTTAGTCAGGAAACTTACTGCATGCACTTATTTTTTCTGTAGCTTTCCAGTCAACCCAGTTATATTTTCTAGGTAAACAATTGTATCATCAACTCATAATGGTAACTTTATCCTTTTCCAATGTGGTTTCCTTTTCTTTCAGTTTTTCTCAACTACTCTCTTAAGTGAAAATCTTGTAAATCAGCCAAGATGTGGGAGTAGAAAGACCTTACCTCCTCTTACAAGCACATCAAAATCACTACTTGCAGAATAATCATCTATGAAAAAGACTGAAACCTATCAGAAAAAGATCTGTAACTAAAGGCAGAAAGAAGAACCAAAATGAAATACGTAGGAGGGGTGAACTCACTATATAATCAAGTCCCATCATCTCAGATGGGCTACCCACAAACTGGATTATAGTCAGAGGTTTCCCTAAGGAATGGGTGTTTCTGAGCCCCACATTGGGCTTCCCAGCCCAGGGGTCCAGCCCAGGAAGACAAGCCTCTCTTCATCTGTGATGTATACATGTGCATGCTGGCCAGAGCCCCTTTACCAGTCTCTGTCATGATAATTTCTTCAGGGAGAGGAAGAGGGCACCTTGGGGAAGACCTGGGATGATTTTGAATCAGTAAAGCTATTAGGCTGTGCCTTTCAGAAGCTTATATCTCCAAGGAGAGCTCTACCTCAAGTGCCCACCGGGGCATACCTGTATCCTGTGTGCCATGCTTTCTGGGTTCCCTGTGGACAGGGCCTCAGCCACCGCTTCAAGCTGAGTCTCAGTATATATATGTCCAGGTAATTCAAGTGGTTTAATTCTCAAGTGCATTCCATTCTCTCTCCAACATTGTGAAACCTCACTATTGGATTACACCATCAGCTGATATACTATTACATCTAATTCTAAAACAACAAACATAAAAAATTTCCCTGCTGTACCATGCCATTTCTCTGCTTTCCTTTAGAGGGCTGTCTATTTTGCTGTCTCCATTTCCTTAGCCACAGCAATCAGATGAGAAAAAGAAATAAAAGGTATTCAAATTGGAAGGGAAGAGGTAAAACTGTCATGATTTGCAGACGGCATGATACTCTCTGTAGAGAACCCTGAAGTCTCAGCCCAATGAACACTCTTTTAATCATGACCTTGGACATGAAAAGCAGACTATCACCAGGATCCCAGCAGTTTTCCATGTAGTTAATCCTCATCACAACCTCTCCTCCTAAAAGTAACGACTGTCCTGACACTGGTATAACATCTTCTGTGCATGTCTTTATAGATTTATCACCCACACATGTTAACAGACTTTAGTTTTGCCAATTTTTAAAAAATTGTATGTCTTTTAAGTCTCTGAATCTAGAGATTCCCCCTCCATCACTCTTCTTTTTCTTTATGATTCATTTGTTTAAGATAATTATAAAGCTGTTTGGATTTGCTGATGATATCCTTAGGATTTAGTTCAACATATTCTCTGTTCTCTGTATTTTTTACACAACAGTAGCTGTACCCAGAGGTTCGACCACATTGACTTTGATCTTTTTAGCAAGACCTTGGTGGTGGTGTGTTCTTGTACCAGGAGGTACAAAACGTCTTATCTCTCTTTGTGATAACAGCCTGATGCTCAACCCTAGATCTCTTAATTCCCTGGGGTTTGTAAAACGGTGATATTCTACATATATCAATTCTCATTGATGTATTAGCTAAACTAATTCTACAAAGGGACATTTCTCCTACTGTTTACTTACCACTGATAGAGTTTAGAGGAAAAAAAGCACAATATCAGATTCTCCTTTGAACTTTAATGGACCCTTTGTCTCCATCATTTATTTGAAAAACCATTCTAGTCAGGATCATATTTAAAGTACCTCTTGCCAAACCCATTAATAACTTCTCAGAATCTTACATAATTTGACCCCTTTATAGCATTTGCCATGGGTACTCATTCCCACCTTTTTCAGCTTTCTTCTGAGATACCACATTCTCCAACCATCCTTCCTACTTCATCAAAGGCCCTTCTCAGTTCCCCTTTCAAGAGTCCACCTCTCTTCCTCACTTTTAAATGTTAGAGAGGTCCATACTCCCAAATTTCTCTCTCTAGCCACAATATCTCTCAAGGGTTCTAGAGCAGTAGAGCCGCTGGGCTGCATGCCATTTCATCAAGGTGTCAAATAGTTTCAGACTTTACCTGGCTTTACCTCTCCCCGAACCTGCACCCTTTATTTTTTCCCATCTCAGTCAGCAACACCACAGTTTGCTCAGAGGCCATTTAGCTTCTTTCTATCCTGCATCCACAGTTTCAAAATCTGCCCTTAATTGAAACACTTCTTACCTTTAGAGATAGGTGTTTTGTCTTTCTTTAGCCCAGTCTTGAACTTCTGCTTTAGCAAATATAAGGTAGAAGATTAGGCTTATCATGTTATTGGCTATCATCAGGAGGAAGATTTTAAGCCAGGGAGATTCTGCATCCTGAGGAATTAAAGTGCAAACAATTATAAACTATTATGTTTTGTAACATCTGAAGTGTAGTATTAAAATTAATATAGGCTTGATGCAGGTCACTTAAACACGGCAAACATTTTAATAAGGAACAAAAAGTTAAGTTCCACTCTGCAAAGATAATCACCCTTTGACTTATGGTTTGTGTCTATGTACATATAACTTTTCATGTATAAAATTGCATGAATATAGTGCTAAAGCCAAGAATGCATATGCTTTTATATTCAGAAGTATCCCACAAACATGTTTGTATATTAGGAAATATTTGACTATATTGTAATTGTTACTGACTTGTAATCCAGAGTTTAGCTTTATAAAATTTATAAGAGCACCCCTTATTTCTTTAAAGTTGTTTTTCACTTTTTGTTGCTACAAGCTTGAATAAGTTGGTGATTAATTACAAACACAGCAATGCTCTTGAATAAGATTTATCAAATACCCTTTCCTTATTTATAAAAATGGTTGATACATTTTCTCTTTCAGCCTATTAATATGATCAGTTTCATTAATACATTTGATTAATAAATAGAGCCACTTCACTTTCTTAGAAAAAGGCCTACTTAATCATGATGTTGTACATATTTTAATATATTGGTGAATTCTATGCACAGGTAATTTATTTTTGGCATCCATACTCAAAGATGACATTAAATTTCAGTTATGTTTCAGGTTTGTTTTACTACTTTGCCCTTTACTTTTTGATCAGCTGAGGTTAAATTTTATACAGTTAAATGTAAAATGCATTGTGATTGCATTTTGGTCTCTGGTGTCATGCTTTTGAAGGATGGATGTCCTGTCTGAAGTTTAAATAATTATTAACTATTTTACTTTTAGTATCTTTATTAAATTCTTTCTTCATTTACATTTGTTATCATCCATAATTAACTTGGGGGTAAATATGAGAACAGAATGTAATTATTTTTTTCAAGTGGGCTCACCACTGTGTTTTTAAAGAAATCAATTCATTTCTTCTGGTTCTGAGATGAAACTTTATTATAAAGAATGTGTTTTTTTTCCCAGAACTTGACCAAATCATCACCAGTTTCAATTAAAATATAATTAAGAATAGAAGTTGAAAAAACTGTTTCTTGTCAAATGAGGCATCAAATATATTTAATTATAATGATTTCTATAATTAATACATGCCGAATTTGACAGCTAATAGGTAAACAGAGAGTGAAGAAAAAAAGAACCAAGATGTGTTTAGAAACTTAATGATAAAAAAGTTTTGATAATTTTAAGTTAATAGAATTTATTGTCATTTGGAATTGAAGTCCAACCTAGAAATTTAATGTGCGTCTTCCTTCTAATATTTTCACTGATGTTGCTCAATAAGTGTACAGTCTTCTTCATATGGACTTTGTACAATTTTCAAAATACTCATAGGTGTTTTGCAATATTAGTTGACACTGTGCTTTTTCCACATTATGCTATCTAACTTTGATTTCACACCCCACCCCCTGCCAGGAAGATAATCACAATCTCTGTCCATATATTGTATTTTTCCTCGGCATTTACATGGTATATATCAATAATTTAGTTTTCTTGACAGGTGTGTTTGCTAGCATTTCAGAATGCTAAACAATAGGATGGCTAGCAATACACTTTTATTTTTCTTGATTTAAAAGTATATGAGGATAAAACTACTAATAGCTGTTATGCACTGAACACAAACATCTAATACTCTCATGACTGCTCTGATGTGGTAATTACCTTAACTCCATGAAGTTTCTGTGTCATCTTAGGCATTTACAGCTAGAGACCCTGAGATTAAGCAGTGTTTCCAGGTCACATATCTTGTAAGTAGCTAAGACTTGAACAAGATAGTTTTGCTGGAGAAACTGAAACTGCTAAGAAACTGTTAGGCCTTCCCTGTGGCTCAGCCGGTAAAAATCGGCCGGCAGTGCGGGAGACCTGGGTTCAATCCCTGGGTTGCGAAGATCCCCTGGAGAAGGGAAAGGCTACCCACTCCAGCATTGTGGTCTGGAGAATTCCATGGACTGTATAGTCCATGGGGTCACAAAGAGTTGGACATGACTGAGTGACTTTCACTTCACTGTTAAGTAGCTGATTCTCAATGTTTCTAGTATTTTTGCTTAAACTTTTTTTCCTGATATCATCATCTCTGGTTAATGTTTACTTCCTCTTTTTATGCTGTTCTTACAAGTTTCAGTGTTTCTATGTCTATTTTAGGTATGTGTGTTATATATTTATTTTTTATTTATATAGTATTTGTGTATTTTATATAAATAATTTCTCTATGAGGTATGCAACTGTGGATTTCACTTTATCCTACTTGTCATTATTGGGTTTCTTAAAGGTGTGAATTGCTGTCTTTCTGTAAAACTAGAAAACAATCACTTTTTCTTCAAATTTAACTTCTGTCCTATTCTCTTTTCTGGAACATCCAGTTAAATGTATGTTGGGCCTTCTCCCTGAGTCCACATATTCTATACCTTCTATATATTTTTAATGTGATTCACTCTGGATAGATCCTCTAGATAGGTGAAGATAAAGTGATTTATACTACAGATACTAATACCCACTCCCCAACCCCTCACAAATCCTAGTGGCTTTTAATGGCAGAGATTTGGGTTTTATTTAAACCAAAGGTTCATAGCTTCCCCAGGGCTCAGTAATAAAGAATCCGTCTGCCAATGCAGGAGATGCTAGTTCGATCCCTGGGTCAGGGAGACCCCCTGGAGAAGGATGGCAACCCACTCCAGTATTCCTGTCTGGGAAATCCTATGGACAGAGCAGTCTGGAGTCACAAAGAGTTGGACACAACTTAACTACTCAACAACAACAAGGTTCATAGCAAGTTGGCTAGAGATCACGCTCCATGTCTCTTCATTCCTGGCTCCTGGTTGATGGATTTGCAGTTGCTGTTCTGACTGTTGCCAGTTGCTGTGTCAAGACAAGAAAGTGGTCTGTTGATTCTTAATGCTTATCTTCAGAATGAACACATATCATTTTTTCTCATGTGTCACTGGTCAAAACAAGTTATATAATATATATTAACTTCAAGGAAGTGGGAAATGCCCAAGAGGATAACCAGAAAATTTACTGTATCTACAAAAATTACTTCCCAGCCTGCTCTCTGCTCCACAAATGGATTCACTTACCTTCCTCTATGCCAAACACACTAATCAAGAGGGACCACTCCACAGGCCCTCCAGCCCTGTCTTCATTTGCTTCAGAGCCTCATTGAAGAAGATTCAAACATTCACTAGGACATGACTCTCAAACTGTCTGCCTGGCAGTGTGTCAGCAGCATTGGTGTGTGTGTGTGTGTGTGTGTGTGTGTGTGTGTTCATTCGCTCAGTTGTGTCTGACTCTTGCGATCCCATCAGCTATAGCCTGCCAGGCTCCTCTGTCCATGGGATTTTCCTGGCAAGAGTACTGGAGTGGGTTGCCATTTCCTACTCCGGGGTATCTTCCTGACCCAGGAATTATACCCACAATTCTTACATCTCCTGCAATGGCAGGTGGATTTTTTACCACTGAGCCACCTAGGGGTTGTATCAGCATAACTAAGGACCTGTGGTTTCTGTTTGTCTACCAGTCCTTTTCTGAAAGGAAATATTTATTGTGGCTATTGGATTGCTATGCTATCATTATATACAGCATGATAGAACATGTAGCCCCTGGTACAGAGGGTTCTCTCCCAATGAAGAGGTGGACACATTCTGCACTTTGAACTTGATGCCATATCTAGATGGGACTTTGGGTGTCTGTTGACTTCCTTATAGAAGGAGTAAAACTGCTATGCATGTAAGTTTTTATACATTTTCAGGCCTTTAAATTGTCTTAAGAGAATTGGTCCAAATTCCTTACCTTTCCCATGAATGGAAGCAGCCGCTACTGCTGCTGCTGCTAAGTTGCTTCAGTCATGTCCGACTCTGTGCGACCACATAGAAGGCAGCCCACTAGGCTCCTCTGTCTCTGGGATTCTCCAGGCAAGAACACTGGAGTGGGTTGCCATTTCCTTCTCCAATGCATGAAAGTGAAAAGGGAAAGTAAAGTCACTCAGTCGTGCCTGACTCTTAGTGACCCCCTGGACTGCAGCCTACCAGGCTCCTCCGTCCATGGGATTTTCCTGGCAAGAGTACTGGAGTGGGGTGCCATTGCCTTCTCTGGAATGGAAGCAGAAACCTCACGAATTCTCTTATTAGATGTATTTAATCTGAATTTTTAATTTTTGTATTTTTAATTGCCTGAAGTTAGATTTAAGTCTTTGTTAAACCTTATGTTTCTTATGTGTTCAATCCTTTTAGTTCTTTAAATATATACATATATGTCCAATATCTGATCTGATTCTGTGGTTTTTATTCTTCTTTCACATGACATTTCATTTCCTCAAGCATTTTTGCAATTTTTGATTGATTGTGAAATCATATTCACCAAAACTTTATGCATAAGAAATTCTGGAGGATGAATTTTAGGGTTAATTTCTTTAGAAAAAAAAATTATTTACTTTTTCTAGACATCTGTAGACTACTTGAAATTAATTTCTTGGCTATGGCATTAGGACCCAACAGAGTTTGAATTAGGGTCTCAAATCCTTGTGAATGGTTTATCGCTTCAAGTGTTCAAAGGAGTCTTTATTCAGATTTCCCTCTCCCTTTGTAGCTGAGGCTGAGACAAGTTTCCTTACTGAGCAGAGACAACTTCCAACAGTTCTAGAGTCATGTTTCTTGCCACCTTTTGAGAAAGTCAGCTCAGAAGGTCCAAATGAGCACACTGAAAGCTGAACTGGCTGAGTGGGCTTCATGCTCAGCAGGAGAAAACACTCTCTGGTCTTTAAGAGTTCTTTTTTATTGAGGCCACCTCTCTGACCATGGAGTCTCCATGGTTATAGTGATGTTTTCAGCCTTTCTGATAACATAAATCCTAACACATGATGGTGGGGGGCTGCCAAAGTTGTGGGATAAGGAGCATTTGGAGGATTTTCCTGTACACTGCTATTTCTCAGCTTGTAGACACATGGTAGCAGTGGTATCAGTGTATGGTCCCTAGTGATTACAGTTTTATGTCAGCATTCTCATTTTGGCTCTTCTTTGTGAGTGGTTTTGGGGATATTATTGCTTGTGCTCTGTTTGTCCATAGTAACTGAAGCTATAGATCACCCAGCATGGGCAATTTTCTCAAGGCAGCCAGTGGCTTTGCTGATCATTTACCTCTCTGGAATCAAGCCCTTCCTTCATGTTCAGCCTCTGAAATTTTCCCTTACATTTTTTTTTTCAAGGTCAAAGTGAAAGTGACCTCAGTCATGTCCGATTCTGTGACCCCATGATCTATACAATCCATGGAATTCTCTAGGCCAAAATACTGGAATGGGTAGCCTTTCCCTTCTCCAAGGGATCTTCCCAACCCAGGGATCGAACCCAGGTCTCCCGTATTGCAGGCGGATTCTTTACCAGCTGAGCGACAAGGAAAGCCCTTTTCAAGGTCAGGCACGCCTTTAGCATGATTGTTAAAATTTGATAAGGCACTTAAATTTCTTTGAATATATATTATTAGGTTCTGGAACCATAGAATTCATCAAATTATGTTGGCAAAGATTGTACAGCCATTTGAATCCAGTGGGCTGGAGAAAGTATATTTAGGTGTTACAACAGTCATCGTATCAGAATAATAAATCCTGGTCAAAGATAAATGAATCTAGCAAATAGTAAAGTGAAAGTCTCTCAGTTGTGTCCAACTCTTTGTGACCCTATGGACTATACAGTCCATGGTATTCTCTAGGCCAGAATACTGGAGTGAGTAGCTTATCCCTTCTCCAGCAGATCTTCCCAACCCAGGAATCAAACCAGGGTCTCCTTCATTGCAGGTGGATTCTTTACCAACTGAGCTAACAAATAATAAACTTATTGTTAATAGTGGGTAAATACTCTGTGGCTTAAGAAGAAAAGTCAGAGTAAATGTAATGGTTGAGGAATGGTTTCCAATAATCACCAGAGTGATTAGTCCATGGTATTCTCTAGGCCAGAATACTGGAGTGAGTAGCTTATCCCTTCTCCAGCAGATCTTCCCAACCCAGGAATCAAACCAGGGTCTCCTTCATTGCAGGTGGATTCTTTACCAACTGAGCTAACAAATAATAAACTTATTGTTAATAGTGGGTAAATACTCTGTGGCTTAAGAAGAAAAGTCAGAGTAAATGTAATGGTTGAGGAATGGTTTCCAATAATCACCAGAGTGATTTTGCTCCCAGGCAACCAGCTCTGGGAATTGAGTTTCTTTACATGATACTATGAATTTATATAATATTCATTCAGAATTGCCCATTTATTTATCATCTCTGTAGCCTCTTTTCTTTTTCATATCTCTAATCTACCATTTGAGATAATTTTATTTTTCCCTAAAAAAATTACCTTAAGCTTTTTTTTTTTTTTTTTTGCCAGTGCTAGCCTACTTTTGATGAATTCTCTGTTTTTTTTTTTTTTTTTT
>SJYC01105276.1:0-18654 GCA_006408675.1 Madoqua kirkii
TATTCATATATAAAAGAGTGTTTTTGTTATTGAAATATAGTTGATTTATAATATTACATTAGATTCAAGTGTGATTCAGCATTTTTACAGATTATGCTCCATAAAAAGTTATTACAAGATAAACTCTGTTTTCCTCTGCTACACAACATATATTTATGACTTATTTACACAGTAGTTTGTGTCTCTTAATCCCATACTCTGAGGTTGCCCTTCCCCCATCCATTCTCCATCCTGCTATCCACTAGTTTATTCTTTATATGTATGAAATTTTTCATGTTCTATTTTATAGATTAATTTTATTTTTAGATTACAAATGTGAGTAATAACATACAACCTTTGTGTTCCTGTCTAATTTATTTCACTTAGCATTGTTGCAAATGGCAGTATTTTACTCCTTTTTAGAGCTGAGTAATATTCCATTGTATATATATACCAAAAGTTCTTTATCCAGTAGTTTGTTGATGGATACTTGGGTTGCTTCCATATTCTGGCTATTGTAAATATTGCAGTTATAAGCACTGAGATGCATACATTTTTTCAAATTAATGTTTAGATTTTTTTTTGAGTATATACTCAGCAGTATAATGCTGAATTATGTGGTATTCTATTTTGCTTTTTTGTCTTTTGTGTTTTTTTTTTTTTTTTAGAATTCTTTGTACCATTTTCTGTAGTAACTGTAGTAGTGTATATTCCCAATAAAATTGTACAAGAGCTAATTTTTCTCCAAAGTTCAGTAGAGTTCGGTCGCTCAGTCGTGTCCGACTCTTTGCAACCTCATGAATCGTAGAACGCCAGGCCTCCCTGTCCATCACCAACACGTGGAGTTCAATCAGAATCACATCCATTGAGTCAGGGATGCCATCCAGCCATTTCATCTTCTGTCGGCCTCTTCTCCTCCTGGCCCCAATCCCTCCCAGCATCAGAATAGTTTCCAATGAGACAACACTTCGCATGAGCTGGCCAGAGTACTGGAGTTTCAGCTTTAGCATAATTCTTTCCAAAGAAATCCCAGGGCTGATCTCCTTCAGAATGGACTGGTTGGATCTCCTTGCAGTCCAAGGGACTCTCAAGAGTCTTCTCCAATACCACAGTTCAAAAGCATCAATTCTTCGGTGCTCAGCCTTCTTCACAGTCCAAGTCTCACATCCATACATGACTACTGGAATAACCATAGCTGTGACTAGACGGACGTTAGTCGGCAAAGTAATGTCTCTCCTTTGAATATGCTATCTAGGTTGGTCCTAATTTTTCTTACAAGGTTTAAGCGTCTTTTAATTTCATGGCTGCAGTCACCATCTGCAGTGATTTCAGAGCCCCCCAAAATAAAGTCTGACACTGTTTCCACTGTTTACCCATTTATCTCCCATGAAGTGATGGAACCAGTTGCCATGATCTTCATTTTATGAATGTTGAGTTTTAAGCCAACATTTTCACTCCTCACTTTCATTTTCATCAAGAGGCTTTTTACTTCCTCTTCACTTTCTGCCATAAGCATGGTGTCATCTGCATATCTGAGGTTATTGATATTTCTTCCAGAAATCTTGATTCCAGCTTGTGTTTTTGCCAGTCCAGCTTTTCTCATGATGTACACTGCATATAAGTTAAATAAGCAGGGGGACACTATACAGCTTAGACATACTCCTTTTCCTATTTGGAACCAGTCTGTTGTTCTATGTCCAGATCTAACTATTGCTTCCTGACCTACATACAGATTTCTCAAGAGGCAGGTCAGGTGGTCTGGTATTCACATGTCTCTCAGAATCTTCCACAATTGCTTGTGATCCACAGTCAAAGGCTTTTACATAGTCAATAAAGCAGAAATAGATATACTTCTCGAATTCTCTTGCTTTTTCCATGATTCAGCAGATGTTGGCAATTTGATCTCTGGTTCCTCTGCCTTTTCTAAAACCAGCTTGAACATCAGGAAGTTTACGGTTCACATATTGATGAAGCCTGACTTGCAGAATTTTGAGCATTACTTTACTAGCATGAGAGATGAGTGCAATTGAGCGGTAGTTTGAGCGTTCTTTGGCATTGCGTTTCCTTGGGATTGGAATGAAAATGGACATTTTCCAGTCCTGTGGCCACTGCTGGCATATTGATTGTAGTACTTTCAGAGCAGCATCTCTCAGGATTTGAAAAAGCTCAACTGGAATTCCATCACCTGTACTACCTTTGTTCATAGTGATGCTTTCTAAGGCCCACTTGACTTCACATTCCAGGATATCTGGTTCTAGATAAGTGATCACACCATCATGATTATCTGGGTCCTGAAGATCTTTTTTATACAGTTCTTCTGTGTATTCTTGCCAGTTCTTCTTAATATCTTCTGTTTCTGTTAAGTCCGAAATTTTTTTTCCTTTATCGAGCACAACTTTGCAAAAATGTTCCCTTGGTATCACTGGTTTTCTTGAAGAGATCTCTAGTCTTTCCCATTCTGTTTTCCTCTATTTCTTTGCATTGAACGCTGAAGAAGGCTTTCTTCTCTCTTCTTGCTATTCTTTGGAACTCTGCATTCAGATGCTTATATCTTTCTTTTTCTCCTTTGTTTTTCACCTCTCTTCTTTTCACAGCTATTTTAACGCCTTTCCAGAGAGCCATTTTCCTTTTTTTGCTTTTCTTTTCTATGGAAATGATCTTGATCCCTGTCTCTTGTACAATGTCATGAACCCCATTCCATAGTTCATCAGGCAATCTATCTATCAGATCTCAGCACTTAAAACTATTTCTCACTTCCACTGTATAATCAGAAGTAATTAGATTTAGGTTATACCTGAATGGTCTAGTGGATTTTCCTACTTTCTTCAATTAAGTCTGAATTTGGTAATAAGATGTTTATGATCTGAGCCACAGTCAGCTCCTGGTCTTGTTTTTGTTGACTGTATAGAGCTTCTCCATCTTTGGCTGCAAAAAAAAAAACAATCAATCTGATTTTGATGTTGACCATCTGGTGATGGCCATGTGTAGAGTCTTGTGTTGTTGGAAGAGGGTTTTTGCTATGACCAGTGCATTTTCTTGGCAAAACTCTATTAGTCTTTGCTCTGCTTCATTCTGCATTCCAAGGCCAAAGTTGCCTGTTACTCCAGGTGTTTCTTGACTTCCCACTTTTACATTCCAGTCCCTTATTATGAAAAAAGCATATTTGGGGTGTTAGTTCTAAAATATCTGGTAGGTCTTCATAGAACCATTCAACTTCAGCTTCTTCAGAATTACTGGTTGGGGCATAGACTTGGATTACTGTGATATTGAATGGTTTGCCTTGGAGACGAACAGAGATCATTCTGTCATTTTTGAGATTGCATCTAAGTGCTGCCTTTCAGACTCTTTTGTATACTGTGATGGCTACTCCATTTCATCTGAGGGATTTCTGCCCGCGGCAGTAGATATAATGGTTATCTGAGTTAAAGTCACCCATTCCAGTGCATTTTAGTTCGCTAATTTCTAGAATGTTAACGTTCACTCTTGCCATCTCCTGTTTGAGCACTTCCAATTTGCCTTGATTCATGAATCTGACATTCCCGGTTCGTATGCCATATTACTCATTACAGCATCAGACCTTCTTCTATCACCACTCACATCTACAGCTGGGTATTGTTTTTGCTTTGGCTCTTTCCCTTCATTCTTTCTAGAGTTATTTCTCTACTGATCTCCAGTAGCATATTGGGCACCTACTGACCTGGAAAGTTCCTCTTTCAGTATCCTATTATTTTGCCTTTTCATACTGTTCATGGGGTTCTCAAGGCAAGAATACTGAATTAGTTTGCCATTCCCTTCTCCAGTGGACCATATTCTGTCAGACCTCTCCACTATGACATTCCCATCTTGGGTTGCCCTGCAGTCATGGCTTAGTTTCTTTGAGTTAGACAAGGCTGTGGTCCTAGTGTGATTAGACTGACTAGTTTTCTGTGAGTATAGTTTCAGTGTGTCTGCCTCTGATGCCCTCTTGCAACACCTACCATCTTACTTGGGTTTCTCTTACATTGGGCATGGGGTATCTCTTCATGGCTGCTCCAGCAAAGGGCAGCCTCTGCTCCTTACCATGGATGAAGGATATCTCCTCACCACCATCCTTTCTGACCTTCAACATAGGATGGCTCCTCTAGGCCCTCCTGTGCCCACTCAGCCACTGTTCCTTGGGCGTGAGTTTGCTCCTCGCAGCCACCACCCCTGGCCTTGGATGTGGGGTAGCTCCTCTCGGCCATTCCTGCGCCATCACAGCCTGGCACTATTGGCTGCTGCCCCTGACCTTGGATATGGGGTAACTCCTCTTGGCTACCACCCTACAGGCATGGGGTCTCCAGGCTTCTGCCCCTTACCTCGGACGTGGGGTAGCTCCTCTCGACCATGCATAGTGTGCCAGTCACAGCCTCCTGTGCTAGTGTGCCAATCGCAGCTGGCTGAATTTAGCAGGTTTCCTATATTGCAGGCAAACAATTTACTGTCTGAGATACCAGGGAAGCCCCTTAAACTCTGCATCAATGATTATATAATAACAATTTATCTTACTTGAGGGCATGTGTCTCCTTCTTGAGAACCTTCTGTCTAATCCTATCATCTTTACATATTATGAGAGTGGGTCGGTAATTTTTTTTCTATTGTTAGTTTTAATCTCATTATCTTAAAATGTAAATTGTGGAAGTGGGTCTGATAAGACTTTTGCAATCTTGAGATATTCTTTTGATTTACTGTAATAACCAATTAGAGCTTCCCTGGTGGCTCAAAGGTTAAAGCGTCTGCCTTCAATGCGGGAGACCTGGGTTTGATCTCTGTATCAGGAAGATCCCCTTGAGAAGGTAACAGCAACCCACTCCAGTATTCTTCCCTGGAGAATACCATGGACAGTGGAGCCTGGTAGGCTAATTGCAAAAATGTGCATTGCTAAAACTAATGAGAGGGGCACTCTCTATCCCCCTTCTGATGCCTATGTCAGAAGATTTCTCTTTCACTTTTTAAGCTTTAATAAAAGTCTGCTGCATAAAAACTCTTGAGTGATCAAGTCTAGTCCCTGGTCTTGATGGTAAATCTTTTTTGAAGATCAAAATTTGGCGTATTCACCATAAGCTATCACCTTGATGGTTCACCCAGGATCTTCAGGACAAGGTAAGGACATTCAGAGCTCTAGCCTCTCTGCTTTCTCATTATACACGTTTCACCTTATACTCTTCTAATTCTATAGTGTGCCTGTCTGTATGAATGTAGAAGAAAAGAGATGTACAGAAATAATTGCAAAAATGAATGTTAAGCCCTGTTCTGCAGGTTCAAGGTGCCTTGTAATAACTGAAGGCAGCACTAAAAAAGAGAACTTTGTCAGGGGTTTATATTGACCTGCCAATGCCAGGAGACACCCAACATCCCTGCTAGGGGAGTGGCCAGAAATGGGCAAAGAAGGTGGACTGAACTTTCCTTTCTTGGTCATCTTTTCCTGGTTTCTTTGACCGTTTTGTAATTGCATGGGGAATTAGAACTATTAACCTAATCTCTTGGATCATAGACTTTCAATGGACTTGTGATCTATGCTGTTACTGTGAACTTTTACTTAGGCCCTTTGTTAAGGGACCAGACCTGAGCCATGACAGGCTCAACAAGCTATACTAAGCCTAAGATTCAGATCCTTGTAAAACCTGAATCATGATTCCAGGAAACCACACCCTGGAAAGTTCTGCTTATGCCAAACACGAGCCAATCAGAATTGGGATTTTGATTCAAACCCAAGCCAATGAGATTTTGTGATTTGTGTGATTTGAAAAATCCCATGCACACCCATGAACTAACCAATTGCTGTTTGCCAACTCTTCTGTTGCAACATTTGAACTGGGCTAAATGTATAAATGCTGCTGTAATCCAGAGATCTGGGCTCTCGTCAAGACTCCACTGCGCTGGATGAGATGGGAGCCCTAGCTCGAGCTAGCAATAAAACTCCTTTTTGCTTTTGCATTGCTGTGGATGTCTTATTCTCTCAGTTCTGGGATCTGGACTCAGGGCATAACATTTGGGTGCTAGTCTGGGATCCCTTTAACTGGAAAGAATAACACTCTCCCGGTAGATGGGGTTTCCTCACTTGAAGGGAAAATATCTGAACTCTAGTGTTAAGTCTAGTTAAGTCCAGTGTAAGACCGAGGCCCAGTGAGCGTGCTGGAAGGCAGCTAGCTCTGGTAAGAAAAAAGCTTTTGTCAGGTCTGGTCAGAAGCAAAATAGTCATCCTAGCTAGCATAAAGCTGAGGCCCAGCAAGTGCACTGGAGGGCAGCTGGCTCTAGGGGGGAGAGAGAAGTTCTCTTGATCCCAAATCTGGTGGGTGGTGGACGCCCTTTGGTAAGGTAACCTTGAGGAATAATAAGGTTCAGAGGGCCCTAGGAAGACCTAGTATTGTGTTTTTGGCCAATATTTGTCTGTCCTCTGTTTGTCGCATCTTTGTGTGTGCCGGCATTGTCTCTGTTCTCTGTGTGTTTGTCTCGTCTCCCGTGTTTTACTCCCTAATCATGGGACAAGCAACTTCCACTCCTCTGTCCCTTATGACTGACCATTTTTTCTGATTTTAAGTCTAGAGCACAGAATCTACCAGTGCTTGTGAAGAAGAACAAATTAGTAACATTTTGCTAGTCTGAATAAGCTACTTTTACCACTAAATAGGCGCCAATAGCAACCATCAACCTGTCCGCCATTCGAGCGGTGAAATCTGTATAATTTTGTCCTCAGTGACCTTCTAGAGTCTATCCTTTTTCACCCATGATCCCACTTGGGATGACTGTCTTCACCACAGAGGAACATGAGCGGATTTTGTCAGAGGCTCGGAAAAATGTTCCAGGGGTGAATGGAAAACCTATCATGCAACCTAATCCAATTGACAAGGGATCCCCTCTGATGTGACCTCACTGGGATTTCAAGTGCGCTGAAGGTAGGGAGCATCTCTGAGTGTACTGCCAGACTCTCATGGCTGGCCTGAGAGCAGTTGCCAGGAAACCAACAAATTTGGCCAAGGTAAATTTGGTTAGACAGGAACCGACTGAGAGCCCGGCCAGCCCCCTTAGAGAGGTTAATAGAAGCTTTTAGACAATACGCCCCCATAAACCCACAGGCTGATGAGTCATGTGCAGCAGTTATACTAGAATTTTGTGAATCAGGCAGCCCCAGACATTAGGAAAAAGTTGAAAAAAAAATAGACAGGCTAAGGGTAATCTAGTGAGGATGGCAAAAGATGAAGCAGGGGCGACAGTGGCTGACACAGCCCATGAAAGAGATTATTCTGTGGATTCCAATGCCAGTGATCCCTCGCCAAGTGAGGGAATTCCTAGGGACTATTGAGCACTGCAGACTGTGGATCATCGGGTTTGCTGAGAAGGCCCAATCACTGTATGAAGGAGGTAAAGAAAGCCAAAACTGGACTTGGACTGAACCCGTGAGGCAGGCATTTCGAGAGCATATTCATAGCCCAATATACAAAGAACGGGGGTTCCTAACGGCAAAGGGAAAGGTAGTCAAGAACTTACCTGAGATCCGTAGACTCTTGACAGTGGTCCATCAGCCTCAGACAGTAGCCATAGTGCATGTTCCAGGACACCAAATGGGGAAAGATCTCAGGGCTGAAGGCAACTGAGCCACTGACACAGAAGCTCACCAAGCTGCCACGGGAAGCTACAGGACCCGCATACTGGCTGTGGGATTGCCGGCCCCAGGAATGGGGAATCTGGACTGGCCCCTGAGTACTTCCCCTCCAATCAGGACTGGATTTGAGAAAACAGTAACTGTTCTGCAAGTAAGGACGGATGGGCAACCTATTGCTCCCCACTGATTTGGGCCAACAACTCTGCAAGCACCTACATCAGAACCAACTGTTTGGGGAAAAGAAGACTCTATCACTCTTACAGACAGCTCGCTTGTGGTTTCCCAGACAAAAACGTGGCCATACAAGACATAGCCCATGCCTGTAAAGCATGCCAGATAATGAGACCAGGGAAGGGACAGCACAGGGGTATAAGGTACCAAGGGGAGAGGCCAAGACAACATTGGGAAATAGATTTCACTGAGGCCAGGCAAGTATGGGTACCATTACTTGTTAGTCTTGGTGGATACCTTCTCAAGCTGACAACTCTGCACACACCTACATCAGACCACTTATTTGGGGAAAAGAAGACTATCACTCTTACAGACAGCTCAGGTGTGGTTTCCCTGACAGAAAAAAAAGCGGCCATTCAAGACATAGCCCATGCCTGTAAAGTGTGCCAGATGATGAGACCAAGGAAGGGACAGCACATGGGTATAAGGTACTGAGGGGAGAGGCTAGGACAACATTGGGAAATAGATTTCACTGAGGTAAGGCCAGGCAAGTATGGGTACCATTACTTGTTAGTCTTGGTGGATACCTTCTCTGGGTGGGTGGAGGCCTACCCCACTAAGAGAGAGACTACAGTGATGGCTGCCAAGAAGCTCCTAGAAGAGATGGTGTCTAGGTTAGGGCTGCTGGTATCTATTGGTTCTGACAATGGACCTGCTTTTGTGAGCCAAATTGTTCAGGGACTGACCTCAGCCCTGGGGACCAAATGGAAACTGCATTGCGAATGCAATCCCCAGAGCTCAGGACAGGTAGAAAGAATGAACTGGACCCTAAAAGAAACTTTAACAAAGTTGGCAATAGAGACTGGTGGGGACTGGGTGACCCTCCTTCCCTTCACTGACTGGATGAATGCTGAGGAAGATTCCTCAGTATAACTAAAGACAGGGGGGAATGTTAAGGGACCAGACCTGAGCCATGACATGCTCAACAAGCTATACTAAGCCTAAGATTCAGATTCTTGTAAAGCCTGAGTCATGATTCTGGGAAAACATACCCTGGGAAAGTCACCACTGGCACCAAATTGGATTAAAACCTGAGGCATGATTCCAGTGAACCACACCCTGGGAAAGTCCTCCTTCACCAAACACGAGCCAATCAGAATTGGGATTTTGATTCAAACCCAAGCCAATGAGATTTCGTGATTTATGTGTTTTGACCAATGAGATTTTGTGATTTGTGTGACTTGAAAAATCCCATGCACGTGCATGAACTAACCAATCACTGTTGGCCAACTCTTCTGTTGCAACATTTGAACCGGGCTAAATGTATAAATACTGCTGTAATCCAGAGCTCTGGGCTCTTGTCAAGACTCCACTGCGCTGGATGAGTCGGAAGCCCTAGCTTGAGCTAGCAGTAAAACCCTTTTTTGCTTTTGCATTGCTGTGGATGTCTTATTCTCTAAGTTCTGGGATCCAGACCTGGGTATAACACCCCCAAGCTTGGAATAGTCATAATACACCTAGCCTTTCTAGGAGCTGAAAGTTACAAGAGCACTTTTGAGAGTGAGGCAGAGTTCCAGTTCCAAGAATGTCTCTCAGGCTAGAGGTCAGTTTGTTGGCTGCCTTCCTCAGGGGCCAGCAACCTGAAAGTTAGTCGTTGTCATAGCAGTGCTTCCAAACTATATGGATGGAAGCACTGCTTGTGATCATGAGATTTTTGAGCACTCAGATCAGGAATTGCAGGATCTGGTCGGATTGGAAATGCAATGGGCTTTTTCCTTTGGTAGTACTAGCTGTTAGTAGGCTAGAGAAAGTTCTCCAGTGGCTTCTGTCTCAGCTTCCTAGATATTATTTCTGTGGATACTATGAAAATGAACTAGAAGGACTGGCCCTAATGGCTCAAGGACAAAATCATTTTTTCCTTGCTGGCCAACCTTCCACAACATCTTTTGCTATCACATATACTGGTGTGGTGACACTTAGAAGAGACATCTTGGATTTTTTGTTTGTCTGTTTATAACTCAATGTTTCTATTGTCAGGAATGTACTCAGGAATATGCACAGGCACACATAAGATAGATGCTTCCCCTAGTAGTCATAGGTTGGGAAAATATTCCAGGAAAGCTACTCTGCTCCATCTTGGGTGGCATCAGATGAGGAGTGGAAATCAGACAAAGGTCTTAATGGTGAGGAACTGGACATCAGTTTGACATGCCATCAGATCTACCCCTGGTGCATCTACACTACACTTCAGTAGTAGAACCTGGAGTGATGTGTAATGTACCTGTGTTAGTAAAGGACAGACTAAGTCTCACCAAGGAAGGAAAGCTTTGGTGGAAAGTCTGTCTACACCCTCATCTAGAGCAGAGACAGATTTCTCCAGTGGAAAGAAGCCATGGTGGTGGATGCTGCTTTTTTCTCTCTTACAGATGGGAGCTAGAAGTTCCAAAACCACTCTTTAAATATATATATATATATATATATATATATATATATAACTGGAACAAGTTTGATCTTTAGAATTTAATAAGACATGCCAGATCTTCTTCTGTCATATTGAATGGCCACAATATCCTTTGGAAGATGGGGAACACTGGCAAGTTGAAGAGTCTCTTAAATATGATACTCTTTTACAACTAGACTGGTTTTGTAGAAAACAAGAGAAATGGATAGAAGTGACACATATGTTGCTCTTTTTCACTCTGCAATAGATGCCAGACCTATATCCTAAGGATACAGATTTGGGTGTTAAACCTTCAGCTCCCTCCTGTCCTCTTACTTTGCCTCTGTTTTGGGGGTTCCCAACTGAACAGGCTTAGAATTAAGGCACCCTTCCAGGAAGGGTTGCCTTAGTCTCAGTAAAAGTTAAAACAGTCCCAATTATGGTCGAGACTGTTTAGAAGATCCAAAAAGTACATAGAAACCTTTATGAGACTAACTTTATTTTATGACCTTACTTGAAGAGATGTATGTCTTGGGGCAGATGTTGACTCCTGACTCAACAGCTCAAGTTCTGGGGAAAGCTACTGTTTTTGGAGATGAATGGCTTGAAGGTGAAGCAAGGGGAAAGAGGGAACAGGATACAGCCGTCCTCCCTACTGTGAACCAAACAGTTTCCACAACAGGCCAGACAGAGACTATAACATGGCTAAAGGAAGGTGAGATCAGAGCCACTTTGCCAGATGTATTCCTGAAGGACTCAAGGGGGTGCCCACTAAGACTCTAAACTATGCTAATCTGGCTGACATAGAACTGGGAGAGATGGAAACTCCTGATAAATTCCTAGTATAGAGTACAAGAGGCTCTCGGCAAGTTTACTGATGTTGATAGTGAATATTCAGAGGGAGGAATGATCTTGAAAGAGATTTCTCACTCAGCTGGCTCCAGATATCTGCTGTAAGTTACAAAAACAGAAATTTGGACCAAATCAGCCTTTAGAAAACTGTTGCAACTGCCTCATATGACATATTATGGCAGAGAATATGAAGAAGAAAGGTGAAAAGAGAAGAACTAGGCCACTCTGAAACAGCCTGAGGAAAAATGTTCAGAGAGACCTGGATGAAAAGGGAGGGACTTGTTATTACTGTGGAAAGGAGGAACATCTCAAATGGGATTGCTCTCAGGCATCTAAGCTGCCCCTGGCCCCATGTCTGGTCTGCAAAGGACCACATCAGAGAAGAGACTGCCCTCTGAAGCATAGGCCCCAGAGGTCTGATACTCAGAACAATCAGGACTGACGATGCCCAGGAGTCCCTACACAAGCTCCCATCCTAATTACACCTGAGGAACCCTGAGTGCTAATAACTGTGTGTGGGAGAGCAATCAGTTGATTTTCTATTGGACACTGGGGCAACATTCTCTGTGTTCACTTAAGCTTCTGGTCCACTTTGCTTCCAATCCATTACCATAATGTGGCTGTCTGGATGAATCACACGTTATTATTTCAGTTATCCTTTAGGCTGCAGCTGAGACTATGTACTGTTTTCTCACGAATTTTTAATCAAGTCTGAGTCTCCCTCATCCCTTCTGGGGAGGGATATTCTGAGCAAGGTCCAGGCATATGTTTTCATGAATATGGAACCTGCACTTTTTAACTGAACAAAATGTAAATCCTGGTAGAAAAACTGAGAAGAGCATAAAATGCTATCCTGTCATTATCAAGCTGAAAGACCCTCACTTATTTCCTTGTCAAAAGCAGTATCCTTTAAAGCCTGAGTTTAAGCAGAGTTAAAAGCTCATCATTGAAAATTTTAAGAAATAAAAGCTATTAATTCCCTATACCAGTCCATAACTCTTATTGTGGATGAGAAAAAAAAATCAAATGATAGAAACTAATTCAAGGTATACCAATAATAAGTGCCTAATCCTTATACTCTATTGTCTGAAATTCCTAAATGAGCCAAATATTTTTCAGTCATTGATTTAAAGTATGCTGTCTAGCGTTAAACCTATACTAAATCATCCTTCACCTATGACTTTAAGACAATTGACAGGATTCTTGGGCATTACAGTCTATTGCCACATTTGGATTCTGGGTTATAGGGAACATGCCCAGGCTTCAAATAGGGCTCAAACTACCCCTAAGAAGAAGGGACTGTCTCTGTGGCAGGCCGTTTTTGTGCACAGATATTGTCATAGATCCTAAAGCCTTAGAATTAACTATGTGACCCAGCTCTCAGCTTTTCAATCTCCTCATCAACAAAAGGCATCACAGCATGGGTTTCTCCACTTCAAGGAAAAAACTTTTCTTCAACTCTGCAAAGACCTTTACAAAAAATAATTATATATGATGCCTCTACTTGATCTGATGACATCTAATAATACAAAGAAGGACTGAGGTAATTATGAGCACAACTTAACTTTTAATTTTAATTACATTTTAATTTTATTTAATGATGATATATCTCTAACCATCTGAAACCTTTTTATGTTATGAATAGTTGTCCATCCAGGCTCCTACAAGTACCATGGCCTCCTCCAAAAAAGTACTTGGGGCGCCTGGATCAGAGACCCTCAATATGAGGGTTAGGAGAATATGTTGTCTCAACAATTTAGGGATGATGCCCCTCAACAGCAGGAAGTAGTTATGGAATGAAAAGATGCCCCTTTCCCTTGGAAACATAATTCCCCTTAAAAAAAAAAAAAAAGGAAGAGTGAGAGAGTCAACTGCTAAGTAGGTTGATAAGAAGTCTGGGGCCCCTGAGGAGCAGGGAGGGGTCTGGGACCTTCAAGGAGGAGACAGGGATCAGGAATTCTCAAGGAGCAGAAAAGGACAAATGTGTGTGTGTATTGTGTGTATGTGTGTGTTGTGTGTTTTTCTTTAAGCCCAGAGCTGATAATTGCACAGCAAAATAACTCATCTTGCACAAGGATATGTTTTTCCTTAAACTCTGCACAAATGATTATATAAAAACAATGTATCCAGGCTGAGGACATGTTTCTTCTTCTTGAGAACCTTCTGACTAATCCTGTCATCTTAATATATTATGAGAGTGGGTCTGGTAAGATCTTTCTGTTGTTAAATCTAATTCCATTATCTTAAAATGTAAATTGTGGGAGTGGGTCTGGTAATACCTTTACAACCTTGAGATATACTTTTAATTTACTGTAATACCCAACTGAAAAAGTATATAGCTCCCTTGTTAATACTAGCAAGAGGTGCACTTTCTGTCCCCCTTCTGATGCCTGTGTCAGAAGCTTTCTCTGTCCCTTTTTATACTTTAATAAAACTGTGCTACACAAAAGCTCTGGAATAATAAAGCTTGGTCCCTGGTCCTGAAGCTAAATCATTTTATTTGGAGACCATGAGTCCAATATGTTCACCATAAGCTATCACTAGGTCCAAATTATTTTTAAATTTTTTTACTTCTTTTACTGTAAGGAAATAACCAAATACTTATTGGTGTGAATGATGTGAAAAAAAAGTTCTTCCAATGTTCTGGTTTAAGAGGTTTACTGTTTGAAGACTTATGTTCAGGTCTTTAAGTCATTTTGGCTTTATTTTTGCATATGTTGTGAAGAAATACTGTAATCTTATTTTTTTTTACATGTAATTATAAATAATGTGATTGGTGATGGAAGTAAAGTCCAATGAGTAAAGAATAACATTTCAGAGGAACATGACTTGTTAGGTCCATGAATCAAGGTAAATTAGAAGTGGTCATATAGAAAATGTCAAGATTGAACATCCACATTTTAGGATTCAGTGAACTAAAATGGACTGGGATGGATTAATTGAATTAAGATGACCTACTACTATGTGTAAGAATTCCTTAGAAGAAATGGAGTAGCCCTCATAGTCAATAAAAGAGTCTGAAATGCAGTACTTGGCTGAAATATCAAAAAAACAAAAGAGTGATCTGTGTTCATTTCCAAGTCAAACCATTCAATATCACAGTAATCCAAGTTTATGTACCAATCACCAATGCTGAAAAAAACTGAAGTTTAATGGTTCTGTGAAGACCTTCAAGATCTAACACCCAAAGAAGATGTCCTTTTCAAGATAGAGGACTGAAATTGAAAACTAGAAAGTCAAGAGATAGCTGGAGTAACAGGCAAGTTTGGCCTTGGAGTACAAAATAAATCAGGGTAAAAGCTAACAGAGTTTTGCCAAGAGAACACACTGATCATACCAAGCACACTTTTCAAAAAACACAAGAGAGAGTTTACATATGGACATCACCAGATGGTCAATGTCAAAATCAGACTGATTATAGTCTTTGCAAGGAAAAGTGGAGAAGCTCTATACAGTCAGCATAAACAAAATTGGGAGCTGACTATGGCTCAGATCATGAGCTGCTTATTGCCAAATTCAGACTTAAATTGAAAAAAGTAGGGAAAACCACTATATGATTTAGATATGACCAAAATCACATCCCTTACAATTATACAGTGGAAGTGACAAAAGATTCAAGGGATTTAATCTGATAGACAGAGAGCCTGAAGAACTATGGATGGAGGTTCATCACATTGTACAAGAGGGAGGGATCAACACCTTCCCCAAGGTGCAAACAGACAAAACAGTTGTCTGAGGAGACCTTATAAATAGCTGAGAAAATAAGAGAAATTAAAGGCAAAGGAGAAAAGGAAAGATATGCCCATTCGAATTAAGAGTTTCAAAGAAGAGAAAAGAGAGATAAGAAAGACTTCCTCAGTGATCAGTGCAAAGAAATAGAGGAAAACAATAGAATGGGAAAGACTAGAGATCTCTTCAAGAAAATTAGAGATACCAAGGTAACATTTCATAAAAAGATAGGCTCAATAAAGACAGGAATGATATGGACCTAACAGAAGCAGAAGATATGGCAAAAATGCAAGAACTACACAAAAAAGATACTTAAGACCCAAAAAAACCACGATGGTGTGATCACTTACCTAAAGCCAGACACTCTGGAATGCAAAGTCAAGTGAGCCTTATAAAGCAGCACTACAAATAAAGCTAATGGAGGTGATGGAATTCAAATTGAGCTATTTCAAATCCTGAAAGATGATGCTATGAAAGTGCAGAAGTCAACATGTCAGCAAATTTAGAAAACTCAGCAGTGACCACAGGATTGGAAAAGGTCAGTTTTCATTCTAATCCCTAACAAAGGCAATTTCAAAGAATGTTTTAACTACCACACAATTGCAGTCATCTCACACTCTAGCAAAGTAATGCTAAAAGTTATCTAAGTCAGGCTTCAACAGTACATGAACCATAGACTTCCAGATGTTCCAGGTGGATTTAGAAAAGACAGAAAAACCAGGGATCAAATTGCCAACATCCATTAGATCACTGGAAAAGCAAAAGAGTTCCAGAAATACAGCTACTTCTGCTTTATTGACTATGCCGAAACCTTTGACTGTGTGGATCACTACAAACTGTGGGGAATTCTTCAAGAGATGGGAATACCAGACAACCTCTTGAGAAATCTGCAAGCAGGTCAAGAAGCAACAGTTAGAACTGGACATGGAACAACAGATCATTTCCAAATTGGGAAAGTAGGAGGGCAAGGGTGTATATTGTCACCCTGCTTATTAATTTATATGCAGAGTACATGATGAAAAATGCTGGGCTGAATGATGTAAAAGCGGAAATCACAATTTCTGGGAGAATTACCAATAGCCTCAGATATGCACATGCCACCACCCTGTGACAGAAAGTAAAGAGGAACTGAAGAGCTTCTTAATGAAAGTGAAAGAGGAGAGTGGAAAAAGTTGGCTTAAAACTCAACATTCAAAAAACTAAGATCATGGTATCTGGTTCTATCACTTCATGGCAAATAAATGATGAAACAACAGAAACTGAGAGCAGTTATTTTGGGGGCTCCAAAACCACTGCAGATAGTGACTGCAGCCATGAACTTAAAAGATACTTGCTCCTTGGAAGAAAAGTTATGACCAAACTAGACAGCATATTGAAAAGGAAATACATTACTTTACTGATGAATGTCTGTCTAGTTAAGGCCCTGTTTCTTGCAGTAGTCATGCATGGATGTGATTTTTGGACTATAAAGAAAGCTGAGCACCTTAGAAATGAAGCTTTTGAACTCTGGTGTTGGAGAAAGCTTTGAGAGTCCCTTTGATTTCAAGGAGATCTAACCAATAAATCCTGATGATATTAGTTGTGAATATTTATTGGGATGACTGATGGCTGACACTCCAATACTTTGGCCACATTATGTGAAGAACTGACTCACTGGAAAAGACCCTGATGTTGGGAAAGTTTGAAGGTGGGAGAAGGAGATGACGACAGGGGTTGAGATGATTGGATGCCATCACCGACTCGATGGACATGAGTTTGAGTAAACTCAAGGAATTGGTGATGGACAGAGAAGCCTGGCTTGCTGCAGTCCATGGGGTCACAAAGAGTTGGACATGACCGAGCAAGTGAACTGAACTGAACTGGTCCATGTTCTATCAACAACATATATGATTTACATGGATTTTTAGTCAATCCAGATTACTATAGATTTTACTTTCTTTAAATAGAAATTCATTTATTTTAATTGGAGGCTAATTACCTTACAATATTATATTGATTATGCCATACATTAACTTGAATCCACCACGGGTGTGCATGTGTTCCTCATTCTGAACGCACCTCCCACCTCCCTCCCCATACCATCCCTCTGGGTCATCCCAGGCACCAGCCCCAAGGATCCTGTATCATGCATTGAACCTGGACTGGCGATTCATTTCATATATGATATTATACAGGTTTCAATGCCATTCTCCTAAATCATCCCACCCTTGCCCTCTTCCACAGAGTCCAAAAGACTATTCTATACATCTGTGTCTTATTTGCTGTCTCGCATACAGAGTTATCATTACCATATTTCTAAATTCCATGTATATGCCTTACTATACTGTGTTGGTGTTTTTCTTTCTGGCTTACTTCACTCTGTATAATCGGCTCCAGTTTCATCCACCTCATTAGAACTGATTAAAATGTATTTTTTTAATGGCTGAGTAATACTCCATTGTGTATATGTACCACAGCTTTCCTATCCATTTGTCTGCTGATGGACATCTACATTACTTCGATGTCCTGGCTATTATAAACAGTGATGCAATGAACATTGGAGTAAACATGCCTCTTTCAATTCTGTTTTCCTAAGTGTGTATGTCCAGCAATGAGATTGCTGGGTCATATGTTAGTTCTGTTTCCAGTTTTTTAAGGAATCTCCACACAGTTCTCCAGAGTGGCTGTACTAGTTTGCGTTCCCACCAACACTTTAAGAGGGTTCCCTGTTCTTTACACTTCTCCAGCATTTATGGCTTGTAGACTTTTGGATCACAGCCATTCTGACTGGCTTGAAATGGTACCTCATTGTGGTTTGATTTGCATTTCTCTGATAATGAGTGATGTTGAGCATCTTTTCATGTGTTTGCTAGCCATCTGCATGTCTTCTTTGGATAAATGTCTGTTTAGGTCCTTTGACCATTTTTAAGCACAGAAGTTTTTTGGAGGCATCTTCATATATTCTGGATCTTAACTCTTTAGTAGACGTATGATTCACAAATATTTTCTCTCTTTCTGTGGGCTGCTCTTCATTTTGTTGGTAGCATCTTTTGATGGAAAATTTAAATTTGATGAAGTCCAACTCATCCATTTTTACTTTCTGGTGTCACATCCAGGAAATTCTTGCCAAACCCAATGTCCTTCACCCCACGTCTCTACTAGAAGCTTACGGTTTGTGTTCTAAAGTGTTTGTCTCTGGTTAGTTTGAGTTAATTTTTGTGTGTAGGATAAGAACCCAACTTCATTCTTCACTCATTCTTCATTTTTTGTACTGTTTATTGAAAAAATGCTTCTTTCCCATGGAGCCATCTTAGCTGCCTTGTCAAGACTATTGGACCCCTCACACAAGGGTTTGGTTCTGAGCTCTCTCCTCCATTGGTCTATATGTCTGTCTTGCCAGGATTACACTATTTTGATTATTATTTATTTGTAGTAAGTTTTGAAATTGGGGTGTGTGAGACCTCCAGCTTCATCCTTTTTCAAAATTGTTTTGGCTATTTAGGTTCCTTGACACTCCATGAGAATTTTAGGATGGATTTTTCTATTTCCACAAAAACACCATTGGGATTTTGATAGAGACGGCATTTAATCTCTATATTGCTTTGGGTATTATTAACATTTTGGCAATTTTAAGTCTCCTGATCCATGAGAACATCTGTGTTCCATTTGTTTAGGTTGTCTTTACTTTCAGCAATGTTTTGTAGTTTTCACATAAAGTCTTTTTCCTTCTTGGCTAAGTTTATTTCTACTTAGTTTATTCCTTTGTGATGATAGTTATTGACTGTTTTCCTTTATTTCCTTTTTTGATTGTTCGTTGTTAGATAGCAATGCAACTTAATTTTGTGTTTTGATTTTGTATCCTAAAACTTTGCTGAGTACATTA
>SJYC01105281.1:0-10923 GCA_006408675.1 Madoqua kirkii
CAGAAAACAAAGATCATGGCATCTGGTCTCATCACGTCATGGCAAATAGATGGGGAAACCATGGAAACAGTATCAGACTTTATTTTGGGGGGTTCCAAAATTACTGCAGATGGAGAGTGCAGCCATGAAATTAGAAGACAGTTCCTCCTTGGAAGAAAAGTTATGACCAACCTAGATTATGTATTCAAAAGCCAAAACATTACTTTGCTGACTAAGGTCCATCTAGTCAAGGCTATGGTAGTCATGTATGAATATGAGAGTTGGACTTTGAAGAAGACTGAGAGCCGAAGAATTGATGCTTTTTAACTGTGGTGTTGGAGAAGACTCTTGAGAGTCCCTTGGACTGCAAGGAGATCCATCCAGTCCATTCTGAAGGAGATCAACCCTGGGATTTCTTTGGAAGGAATGATGCTAAAGCTGTAACTCTAGTACTTTGGCCAGCTCATGCGAATAATTGACTCATTGGAAGACTCTGATATTGGGAGGGATTGGGGGCAGGAGGAGAAGGGGATGATAGAGGATGAGATGGCTGGATGGCATCACTGACTCGATGGATGTGTCTGAGTGAACTCCGAGAGATGGTCATGGACAGAGAGACCTGGCGTGCTTCGATTCATGGGTCACAAAGAGTCGGATACGACTGAACTGAACTGAACTGAACTCATTGTCATTTCTTTCTTGAACTTTTTTTAAATTTCTCTTTTGATTTCTTCAGCAACCTGTTGAGTATTAAGAAATGTATTGTTTAATCTGCATGTGTTCATGTTTCTACATTTTCTCCCCCTTAGAATAGGTATCTAGTCTTATAACATTTTACATTTTGGTCAGAGAAGATGCTTGATACAATTTAAATTTTCCTAAATTTACTGTTATTTGATTTGAGACCAATGATGTGGTCTAGCATGGAGAATGTTCAATGTGCACTTAAGAAATTGTTTTCTTCTGCATTTGGATGGAATGTCCTGAAGATATCAATGAGATCCATCTCACCTAATGTGTCATTTAAGACTTGTGTTGCCTTATTAATTTTATGTTTTGATGATCTGTCCATTGGTGTGAGTGGGGTGTTAAAATCTCTTACTATTATTGTGTCACTGTCAATTTCTCCCTTTATGTCTGTTAGTGTTTATCAGAGAAGGCAGTGGGACCCCACTCCAGTACTCTTGCCTGGACAATCCCATGGGTGGAGGAGCCTGATAGGCTACAGTCCATGGAGTCGCTAAGAGTCAGACACGACTGAATGACTTCCCTTTCACTTTTCACTTTCATGCACTGGAGAAGGAAATGGCAACCCACTCCAGTGTTCTTGCCTGGAGAATCCCAGGGATGAGAGTGCCAGGTGGGCTGCTGTCTATGGGGTCGCACAGAGTCGGACATGACTGAAGTGACTTAGCAGTGTTTATCTTATGTTATGAGGTGCTCCTATGTTGAGTGTCTAGAAATTTACAATTGTTATGTTTTTCTCTTGCATTGATCCCATGATCATTATGCAGTGTCCTTCCTTATCTCTTGTAGTCTTTATTTTAAAGTCTATTTTTTCTTATTATAAAGCCTATTTTGCTACTCTTGCTTTCTTTTGCTTCCCATCGGTATGGGATATATATTTCCATCCTCTCACTTTCAGTCTATATGTATCTTTAGGTCTGGGATGGATTTCTTGTGGACAGCATGTATATAGGTCTTGGTTTGTAAGCATTCAGCCAGTCTATGTCTTTTGGTTGGAGCATTTAATCCACTTACATTTAAAGTAATTATTGATATACATGTTCCTATTGCCATTTTCTTAATTATTTGGGGTTGATTTTGTAGATCTTTTTTCTTCTCTTTATTTCTTGACCATGTAAGTCCCTAACATTTGTTGCAAGGCTGGTTTGATGGTAGTGAATTCTTTTAACTTTTGCTTAATGAAAGCTTTTTTTATTTCTACATAAATTTTGAGTGAGATACTTGCCAGGTAGACTAATCTTGGTTGTATACTTTCCTCTTTCATTACTTTAAATATGTCCTGGCATTCCTTTCTGGCCTGCAGAATTTCTGCTGAAAGATCAACTGTTAAATAAATGGAGTTTCCCTGGTATGTTACTTGCTCCTTTTCCCTTGTCGCTTTTTATATTCTTTCTTTGTGTTTAGCCTTTGTTAGTTTGATTGATATGTGTCTTGGCATTTTTCTCCTTGGGTTTACCCTGTATGGGACTCTGTTCCAATTGGACATGATTGACTATTTCCTTTTCCATATTAGGGGAATTTTAAACTATAATCTCTTCAATTTTTTTCTCATACCCTTTCTTTTTCTCTTCTTCTTCTTGAACCCTTATAACTCGAATGTTATTGTTTTTGTTATTGTCCCAAAAATCTCTAAGACTATCCTCACTTCTTTTCATTCTTTATACTTTATTCTGCTCTTCAGAAGTTATTGCCACCATTTTATACTCCAGTTCACTGATTCATTCTTCTGCTTCAGATATTTTGGTATTGATTCTTTCCAGAGTATTTTTAATTTCATTAATTGTGTTGTGTGTCTCTGTGTGTTTATTCTTTAATTCTTCTAGATCTTTGTTAATTGGTTCTTGATTTTTCTCCATTTTGTTTTCAAGGGTTTTGGTCATCTTCATTATCATTATTCTGAATGCTTTTTCAGGTAGTTTGCCTATTTCCTCTTCATTTATTTGGACTTCTATGTTTCTAATTTTTTCCTTCATTTGTGTGGTATTTCTCTGCCTTTCATTATTATTATTATTTTTAAACTTATTGTATTTGAGTTCTTCTTTTCTCAGAGTTCATGGTTGAATTATTTCTTCCTTTTGGTTTTTGCCCTCCTAAGGTTGGTCCAATGATTTGTGTAAGTTTCATATAGGGTGAGATTTCTGACTAGTTTTTGTTTGCTTTTCCTCTGATCAGCAAGGCTGAATGAGGTGGTAATCCTGTTTGCTGATGACTGGGTTCTACTTTTGTTTTGTTTGTTGTTTAGTTGAGGCATCCTGCACAGGGTGCTGCTGGTGGCTGGGTAATGCCAGGTCTTGTATTCAAGTGGTTTTCCATGTGTGAGGTCTCATTTGATACTCTGTAGGGTTAGTTCTCTGGCAGTCTAGGGTCTTGGGATCAATTCTCCCAGTCTAAAGGCTCAGGGCATGACCTCTGGTCAAGAACAAAGATTCCACAAGTGGTTTGTTATGGCATTAAGTGAGATTAAAATAAATGCCCCCAAATGAGAAAACAAAGATTAACCTCCTAAGAATGGCAGTTACAAAATCAGGCAAACAATACTTAATGGAATGTACACATATACATATGCATGTATAGATATACATAACCATTAACAAAGTCAAAACAGTCCAACTAAAATAAAGTATGGTAGATTGACTTGGCAAACAAAGGAAATCAAAAATTAAATTTACCAGTTAAGAACAAAACTTACTAATGCACAAACTGAAAAACAAAACTAAAGAAAGGTGCCAAGTGGGCAATAAAGCAATGAAAATAAAAGTAGCAAATATGTTGAGAGGGAAGGAAAGACAGAATAGATATGCAAAGTTAAAAAGAGGTAGACAAAAAGATTTATATACATTAAAGATTAACTATAAAGGGAAAAGAACAGTAGGAGAAACAATGGAACAAATGTAGAAAAAATAATATTAGGTTTTAAAAGTTAAAATAAAAAAAGTAAAGGAAAACTCCAAAGAACTGCAAAAGCCCAATGTAGAGGCATGCTGCTGCTGCTGCTAGGTCGTTTTAGTCATGTCAGACTCTGTATGACCCCATGGCCTGTAGCCCACCAGGCTCCCCTGTTCCTGGGATTCTCCAGGCAAGAACACTGCAGTGGGTTGCCACTTCTTTCTCCAATGAATGAAAGTGAAAATTGAAAGTGAAGTCGCTCAGTCGTGTCCAACTCTTAGCGACCCCATGGACTGTAGCCCACCAGGCTCCTCCAGCCATGGAATTTTCCAGCCAAGAGTACTAGGGTGGGGTGCCATAGATTTATAACAACCATAGAAAAATGTGACTGAGAAAAAAAAAATCTCAAAAGCTTAATTAGATTTCATAGTGCCAATAAAACTGCCAACTAAAACAGAGGGAGGGAAAAAAAGGCAGGGGAGGGAGAATCCAAAAGAATCTACAGAATTTGATTCATGTTGATGTACAAAACCAATACAATATTATAAAGTAAAATAAAATAATAATTAAAAAAAAGAATAATGAATGTTTTTCTTGAATCATGGCTGTCAGAGTCCTTTCCCTAGCTGGGAGTCAAAGCCCACCTCACCTCCCTAGGATGTCCTCTAATAAATGTGCTGATCTTTGGACCTGTTGTAGAGGTTGCTCAGATTCTAACCTGGTCCTACGTCTGCGTTCTTGTCTCCAATGTCCACACCTCTCAGAACTAGTGTGCTTTCTTTTGTGGGAGTTCTCAATGTTTTTTTTTTTTTTTTTTTTTTTTTTTTTAGGCAGCTCAGATTCTAAACTGATCCTCCTCCTGTGTGTTCTTGCTCCAATGTCCACAGCTATCAGAATGAGAGCACTTTCTTTTGTGGGAGCTCTCAGTGTCTTTATATATATTCCACAGACACAGAGTCTGCTTAGTTAATCATGTGGATTTAATCTGCAGCTTGTATAGCTATTATTAATGTTTTGGGTCTTCTTCCTTAGCCACACTGCCCCTGGTTTTCAGTTGTGGTTTTATTTCCACCTCTGCATGTGGGTTTTCCACCAGGGTTTGCCCCTGAGGCTGCTCTGGAGGACTTGAGCTTGCCTCCGTGAGGGCCAGGTGTGGAGGTGATGCAGCTGCTTGGGTCTGGCAGAGCCAGGTACTCAGGGGGGTTGGTGGTGAAGGAAGTGAGAAATATAGTGCTCTAGAAGGGTATGGTAACCTGTATTAACTAATATGCTCTATTATTCTTGCCTGCCAAACCCCCTTGAAAGAGAAGCCTGGCACGCCACAGTCTGCATGGTCACAAAGAGTTGGACATGACTGAAGCGATCCTGCACGTATAGACACAAGACATTTTTTTTGCCTGTCGCCACCCTGCCCCAGTGAGAGTTGAGAATGAAGGTGGCACAATTGCTTGGCTTGTGGAGACCCTGGAGGTGCCAAGTGTACAGGGACACAGACTGCCTCAGCCACGGGAGTTATGGCTCTATCATAATCTTTTTGGGCCTCTTGTTGGTGATCAGAAGGCCTCTTTGGCCAGTCTTTCTCTGTAGCTCCATGTATCCAAGCACGTACAGGGCTCCCTTTCCTGGAGTTCTTCTCTGTTGTTCGGTGCATCAGGCACATGGAGGGGCCCCTTTGGCTGGGGTCTTACTCCGTAGATCAGCACATCAGGCACTTAAAGGGGCACCCTGGGTGGGGTCCTACTCTATAGTTAGGCACACATCAGTCACTTAAAGAAGCACCCTGTGTGTGGGCCTACTCTGTATTTCAGAACATCAGGCATTTGGTTGGCCAGCCTCTCTATTATTCAGCTGCTGATGCTGGCATGTGGGGAAAGAGAGGCTCCGGTAGTGGCTCCATCTCTTATGTGTGACTCAACAGGATCACTTGCTTCCATGGCTGCCCAGCTTTCCACCAAAGGCATTTTCCACCACAATCTCCTCCTTCACATCCCCTCCATCGGTCTCTCCATAGTCAACAGCAGCCCTCAACTGGGGATTGCCCCACAATCCCTAAACTCTAGCTCCCAGCCACTGCACCTTCTAGGGGACCCATTTCCCTGTCTAGGATACGTATGGCTGTGGCCAGGACTATCTGATTCTCATTCCATTTAGGCTGCCACAGATCAGCTGTTTCACTCTCAGCCTAAAACAATTGCTCTTATATGGGGATCGGATCCTTATTTCAGTTCCCTCACCCTCCAAGGGCAGGTCCAGTTCTACTTACACTCCTTTTACCCCTCTAGTTCTTTCATCCTACTGAGCTTTGCATGGTTCTATATATTCTTTTCCACTGGGCAGGTACTCCTGTCTGTTCTCAGCTGGTGCTCTGCATGCACTTCTGTGTCTGAAGGTGTATTCCTGATGTATCTGTGGAGATAGATGTACTCCATATCCACCTATTCCTCCACCATCTTGTTCTCTGAGGGTCAACTTTAATGATCCTCTTAGTTGGCCATTGTCAGCTTCCAATGGCCAGTCATTGCATTCCTCATCTTCAAAGCTCTTGTCTCCTTTGCAAAACTTCTTAAATCACCACAGCTCTGAACATTTATTAGCAATTCCTGGACCAAATGAATTGTTGATGTTCTGAATTGTCTCAACTGCTTTACAACCCATTCTGAACTCAAATAAGCAAATAGCTCAAATTTGCCTTTTGTCTAAAATTATTTTTATCATCTAAAATAAATATAAGATAAAAACAAGTAATAAGTCATTGGTGACTCAGATGGTAAAATATCTACCTTGAATGTAGGAGACCCCAGTTTTATCTCTGGGTTGAGAAGACATCCTGGAGAATGAAATGACTACCAACTCCAGTATTCTTTCCTGAGAATTCCATGGAATTCTGGCTAGCTACAGTTCATGGGGTTGTGAAGAGTTGTATAGGACTGAGGACTAACACACTTTCAGTAAATTATTAGCAAAATACACAGAGTGAGAAATAGTGAGCTGTTAAATTTGGGGCAAAATGAGAACTGTAGCCTGGGAAACTGTAGCAGAAAGCACAACACTGGAAAGGAACAAGCAGCACTTGAAGATGCAGAACAGCAGGGTTTATTCAGCACTGGTGAGGGCTCAGTGGAGTCTTCTCCAAAAGCTGAGCACCCAGGCTTTGGTCTGGGTATATTTTATACACCGTGGACGTCCTGTTCAAACAGCTCAGATCCCTCCCTTCCCCAGGTAGCCCAAGTTCCCACGGATGTAACGAGTAACCAAGATCACAAACATGGAAGCAGTGATTGATGGGCAGTAGCTGTTAATACAAAATAAAGGAAGGGTAAGCAAAAGATTGTTATTTTAATTGGGAGTTTTCATCTCACTTCTGTCTAATTTCCCACTCTGCAGATGTTTAGAGTGCATCTGCAGCTTTCAGAGAACACCATCTTCTGGAAATATCTGGTATCCCTTTAAAAGCAACACCTGGGTAGCCATTCTCCATTTGACATCTGTCTCTATGAACCCTGTTACAACTCTGATTAGGAGGGGTATGAGGCAAGAAATAAGCAGACATCCAGTGAGTATGACTATGACCATCCCAATCATTGTCTTGAGCCCCCTAGCCAAGAGAACCATCCTCCAAAGAAGTCATCTGTATCCTATCCTTTCCAGGTCTGAAACAGAAAATGGACAATCTTCCTGATATTTTTAGCTATGTCTGTCGCAGCTTTTCCATTATCATCTATTTGGATACAACAGCCAGTTTGGTTGAATTTCCCACAAACTCCTTCCTCTGCTAGGAGGTAGTCTAGTGCTAACTGATTTTGATAGATGGCAGTCCTCATCTGTTGCCACGCCAACAGTTTCAGTTTTATTAGTTATATTCTCAAGTACCACCTGCAGTTGTATTATTAGCTGAGCATGTTACTGGAGATCCTGTATACTCAACTCCCATCTTGTGCTCATGTGGCCAGACTATAATATTGGATTATCTGTTGGAGGGAGCACTCATTTTTGCCTCAGTTTTGTTTTCCCCTTAGTTTGAGAGATCATTTTCTCTGTGTCTGAGATTGTTGTATATTGGGACACCCAGTGTGTCTCCTTGTGAGTCAGGTAAGAGGAAAAAACCTGGCTGAATTATTGTTATGATATAGGTCCCTTCCCATCTGGATGGGAGCCATGAGTAGCACCTTCTCCCACAAATCCAAAAAAGCCCCTCTGGAGCCTACCATAAGTCTGAATTTGTGGAGTTAAAATGGTTCCGATATGGGCTAATGCCTGGGATTGCAAGAAAGGGGTTAATATGAGGTTGATTTCCTGTACAGTTCTGCACTAGAATCATGGAGATGGAGTTGAAGGGAATGCAAGTGTGATTTCCATTCCCTTCTTTTAGGGGAGCCCAATGCCAGGTTGGGGCCCTGGCCACCACAGAAGGCTCTTACTGATAATATTATAGATCAGGACTCTTCCGCATTTTATCTCTCCAGCCCGGGTATAATCTATCCATTCTCAGCTTATATATTCTTTGCCTATCATCTCCATGGGCAGGGTCCAACTATGAATAGGACCCTCTGCTTGCCTGCTAATTTTTAGATTCCATTGAAATAGCAGAAATGTATCCCATCCAGTACCATTCTGGGGCCATGATTCACTCATCAGGGCCTCTCCACAAACCCAGAAGCTAGTGACATTAAATTACTAGGCTGCTTCTTTGGCTAGATGGATGAGAAGTTTATTTCCAATAGTGGACATTTCTAACTTAAAAAAAATAATAATAATTTATTTTTGTTTTTTAATTTTTTTTATTTCCTTAGATTTTATTTATGTATTTATTTTACTTTACAGTATTATATTAGTTTTGCCATACATCAACATGTATCTGCCACAGATATACACATTTTCCCCATCCTGAACCCCCCTCCCTCCTCCCTCCCCTATCATACCTCTGGGTTATCTCAGTGCACCAGCCCCAAGCATCTAGTATCATGCAAATTTATTTTAAATTGAATGATAATTGCTTTATGATATTAGCCATATATATACATATGCACCCTCTCTCTTGAACCTCCTTCCCACCTCCCACCCTTTTCCACCCTGCTAAATTGTTACAAAGCCCCAGTTTGTGTTCCCTGAGGCATATAGAAAATTTCCATTGTCTACCTATTTTACACATGGTAGTGTATATGCTTCCATGCTCCTCTCTCCATTCATCTTATCTTCTCCTTCCTCCTCCTGCCCCTGCTCATGTCCATAAGTCTGCTCTCTATGTCTGTGACTAGATTTATTTAGTTTTAAATCTTTATTTCTTCAGATGTATTGGGTCTTAATTGCAGCATATAGAATCTTCGTCACATTTCACAGGATCTTTCATTGCAGCATACCAAGACTCTACAGTTATGGAATGTGAGGCCAGCAGCTGCAACATGTGGGTTCCAGAGCAAAAGGCTTCAGTAGCTGTGGCACAAGGTCTCTTTAGTTGTGTTGTGTAGGTTTAGTTGCTCTGTGGCATGTGTTCCCTTTACAGGGATTGAACTTGATCCTCTGCATTACATGTTGGATTCCTAACCACTTAACCACCAAGGAAGAACCCTTGCAACTTTAAATTTTAAAGTTGTGCTAAATAAGTTAAATGATGAAAGTATACCTAAATCATTGAATACCTAGGTCATTCCCTAATAAAATAGGATACTTAAACATTAGTTAATGATTATTGGCTTTCTTTTACAGAGGAACTAAACCAAATATTTGGTACCACATTAAGATATTTTTTTATAAAAAAAAGCACAGTTCTTTGGAAATTATTGCTGGTATTTATGTTTGCCAATTTACAGAATGAAAAGGTAAATGACAGTTCATAATTGCCTAGTTCTTAGTCTTCACTAGAAAGTAAGGTTTTAATAGTTGTGGATTCTAACTTAAATATGTAATTAAAGCTACTAGAAATCATAAATGAAACATTTCAGTATATTTATAGTAGCAAAATAGGAAGTGTGTTTTCAATAAAAGAAGGTATGAGAAATGCAGTTGCATTTTGTTAAGGGAAAAGAAACGTGAAAATTCACTAGAAGGTCTGATGCTGAAGCTGAATCCCAAACACCCCACACACCCAACATGAAGAGACCCTGGAGAAGACCCTGATGCTGGGAAAGACTGAAGGCAGGAGAAGGGGGTGATAGAGGATGAGATGGCCTGATGGTACCACCAACCCAATGGACACAAGCCAGAGCAAACTCTGAGAGACAGTGAAAGACAAGAAGGTCTGGTGTGCTGCAGTTCATGGTGTGGCAGAGTAGGACATGACCTGGTGGTGACCCAACAATAAAGGGAAAATAAAGTAATTTTTGTTGTTGTTGGTTGTTTCTGGGTAGGGAAAAAAATAAGAGGCAGGGCTTCCCTGGTGGTTGAGTGGTCAAGAATCTGCTGTGCAATGCCAGGGACTTGCGTTTGATCCCTGGTCTGGGAAGATCCCACATGCTGCAGAGCAACCAAGCCTGTGCACCACTAACTTACCTTTGAGGGAGGCTCAAAGCTGATTGTATATTCTAGTGGGTCACAGCTTTGGAACTGATGCCAATGAGCCTGGCTTGGTTACTTGGGCCTTTAACCATTTGACCACCTCTTGGATCACTTCTTTCCTAGCCTGGTCCTGACCACCCCCCCCCCACCCCCATCCCTTGCATCTGACATCCCAAAATGAGTCTATCAAGTCCAGCAGGTCATCTGTCTTGGGGTGCCATTGCACATTAGGCCATTCATACTGTGGGCTCTAATTTTTCCCTTCTGGTAATGTTTCCCTTCCTTAGTGCATGGGGAAGCTGAACTATATAACATGCAACCAGTTGATATGTATAGTAAGTAAATCCTCAGATCCATTTTCCCTCATGGTAGAAATATTTCATACATTCAGAACAATCATCCTAACTCTCGGATGAGGAGGGGATTTTATAACTTAACAGAATTATAAGGCAAAAATGCACTGTTTTTACATTTAAGCTGATCACAGTAGGAAGAGACTCCAAAAAACAAGAACTATGAAAAAGTAGACAAAGCAGAGGGGGATTTTTGGATACAAGTCAACTCCAGGGGAGATAGAGAGTAAAGCCCTATTCCAAATAAGATGAGTAGGGGAGTCCCAGTCCACTTATTAACCAATATATTTGCCTTTTTTTGGTCTTGTTGGTTCTTCAGTTTTCAGCCATGCATTGACTGACCAGCTTCCAATGTGGCCAGAGCAGAGCTTTGAGGTTGTTGGACTTCGCAAAGTCAGGTACAGGGTTTCCTCTGGACTGAGGGCCATTTCCCATTTTTCTTGGCTATTGGTTGGACTTGCAGGTT
>SJYC01105282.1:0-10154 GCA_006408675.1 Madoqua kirkii
ATATTCAAAAGCAGAGACATTACTTTGCCGACTAAGGTCCATCTAGTCAAGGCTATGGTTTTTCCTGTGGTCCTATATGGATGTGAGAGTTGGACTGTGAAGTAGGCTGAACGCCGAAGAATTGATGCTTTTGAACTGTGGTGTTGGAGAAGACTCTTGAGAATCCCTTGGACTGCAAGGAGATCCAACCCGTCCATTCTGAAAGAGATCAGCCCTGGGATTTCCTTGGAAGGAATGATGCTAAAGCTGAAACTCCAGTACTTTGGCCACCTCATGCGAAGAGTTGACTCCTTGGAAAAAACTCTGATGCTGGGAGGGATTGGGGGCAGGAGAAGGGGACGACTGAGGATGAGATGGCTGGATGACATCACTGACTCGATGGACGTGAGTCTTGAGTGAACTCCAGGAGATGGTGATAAACAGGGAGGCCTGGTGTGCTGCGATTCATGGGGTTGCAAAGAGTTGGATATGACTGAGCGACTGAACTGAACTGAGGTGTCTCCAGATAAAAGTCAAGGTCGAAAACCAGCAGACGCCTTTCTGCCAAACTCCTCGCCAAGCCTTCACACCCAGATTCTCAGCCTGCTATGTGACCCTTGAATCTCGGGGCTGGGCGCCTGCAGTCCGCCCAGTCCCCACCTCCGCCACAGTTCACCCTCCATGATGTCTCCGCAAGGCTGTGAACCTCAGTCTTCCCCCAGCAGGGCTCGTCGACTGAATTCAAAGGACCGACGGGAAGATATGCTTTTTCATGGAAACCCATCGGGTCCTGTCAGGCACCTAGAGCACTTTAGTCCTCCCTCCAAGATGACTTCTGCTAAGTCGCTTCAGTCGTGTCCGACTTTGTGTGACGCCATAGACGGCCTCCTACCAGGCTCCTCTGTCCCTGGATTTCTCCAGGCAAGAACACTGGAGTGGGTTGCCATTTCCTTCTCCAATACATGAAAGTAAAAAGTGAAAGTGAGGTTGCTCAGTCGTGTCCGACTCTTAGTGACCTCATGGACTGCAGCCTTCCAGGCTCCTCCGTCCATGAAAATTTCCAGGCAAGAGTACTGGAGTGGGGTGCCGGTGCCTTCTCAAGCAGTAGCGAGAGGCACAATTGGTGGTGTTACCCAGAAACTGGGTTTGCTTCTTGCTTGGTGTTAAATCAAAAGACACAACCAAGTCAAAAGACACAACCAAGCCAAAAATTAAGAGTAGCAAGTATTTACTTGGGAAACCAAGCAGGACACTGGGGTTCCTGGGCACAGAAGTCTTTTCTGTGTCCCTTGATTCTTATTTGTAGGGAATAGACCCCAGCCTCCATGACTTTCCCTGTGTTCCAAAGGGCTTATTTGAACAATTGTTAATCAGGGAAAGGAGAGGAACAGCCAAGGAACAATAGTGCAGCTTTGGGGTCAGGTCGTGGTTCTGCCTCAAGGGATACATGTAATAATATCTTTAAACCCTTCTGCAGAACTAACATCCCCACCAAATGAAGGACGTTTCGAATTCTTCATTCCAGAGAGAAGCTCACACTTTGATAGCCTCAAGAAGCTAATACAGAGACCACCTGAGGCCAGATTAAAGGAACCAGAGAAGCTCATTAGGAGATGACCTGAGGCCAGATTAAAGGAGTACAAGCCATGCACACATCCTGAACCTTACCAGTAACTCTGTCCTTGAACCATTGCTATAAAACTCATCAAATCCTCCTGGGTTGAGGGACACACAGTTTTCAGAGGCACAAACCCACTGTGTCTGGCAAGCAGTAAAAATCTTCTTTCTACTTTCAGTTCAGTTCAGTCGCTCAGTAGTGTCTGACTCTTTGAGACTCCGTGAATCCCAGCACGCCAGGCCTCCCTGTTCATCACCATCTCTGAGTTCACTCAGACTCACGTCCATCGAGTCTGTGATGCCATCCAGCCATCTCATCCTCAGTCGTCCCCCTCTCCTCCTGCCCCCAACCCCTCCCAGCATCAGAGTCTTTTCCAATGAGTCAATTCTTTGCATGAGGTGGCCAAAGTACTGGAGTTTCAGCTTTAGCATCATTCCTTCCAAAGAAATCCCAGGGCTTTCTACTTAACCCACCCAAAACTCTGTCTCTGAGATTTGACCCAGCACCAGTTCACAGAGGCCAAGTTTTCGGCATCATTTGAAACAGGAAAGAACACCTGGATACTTCTAAAGCAGTGTCTCCAGGAACAGCAAAATTGAGGAAGTTTTAAGATAAGGGTGCTTGCATATTCATGAAGGGACTGAAAAGGGAAGTCAGCATATAATTAGGGCAAAGGTTGACAGGGCCTAGTTGAAGTCTTTTGGGTGAGCCAAGGTCAATATTGTCTTTCCTTCAGTTCAGTTCAGCCGCTTAGTTCTGTCAACTCTTTGTGACCCCATGGGCTGCAGCACACCAGGCCTCCCTGTCCACCACCAAATCTCGGAGTTTACTCAAACTCATGTCCATCAAGTTGGTGATGCCATCCAATCATTTCATCTTCTGTCATCCCCTTCTCTTCCTGCCTTCAGTCTTTCCCAGCACAGGATCTTTTCCAGTGAGTCAGTTCTTCGCATCAGGTGGCCAAAGTATTAGAGTTTCAGTTTCAGCATCAGTCTTTCCAATGAATATTCAGGGTTGATCTCCTTTAGGATTGACTGATTGGATCTCCTTGCCATCCAAGGGACTCTCAAGAGTCTTCTCCAATACCACAGTGAAAAAGTGTCACTTCTTTGGCACTCAGTCTTTTTATGATCAACTCTCACATCGACGACTACTGGAAAACCCATAGCTTTGACTGTATGGACCTTTATCGGCAAAGTGATGTCTCTCCTTTTTAATATGCTGTCTACAGGTTTCTCATAACTTTTCTTCCAAGGAGCAAGTGTCTTTTAATTTCATGGCTACAGCCACTGATTAGATACATAAAATGTGGTATATGCATACAACAGAATATAGCTCCTTCACAAAAAGAAATGGTTCAATACAATGTGGATGAACTTTAAAAACACTATGCTATGTGAAGTAAATCAGACACAAAAGAACAACTTGACTGGACCTTGGATCAAACAACTTGATCAAGCAAATATTTGGCCAAACAGTATTTTGGTTGTGTCTGTGAAGTATTTATAGACGAGATTAATGTTTGAAATGGCAGATTGAGTAAAACAGATTGCCCTCCTTAATGACCAGTCTAGATGAAAAAAGTAGAATAGAATTCCTTCTACTTGACTGTTGAAGCTGGGACATTGGCCTTCAGACTTAGGTTGGAATTTACACCATCAACTCTCCTGGTTCTTAGGCCTTTCAACTCAGACTGGAACTATACTATCAGCTCTCCTGGGTTTCCAGCTTGCAAATTATTGATCTTGAGACTTAACAGCCTCCATAATCATATGAGCCAATTCCTTATACAATTCCCTACAGTGATTCTTTCTCTTTCTCTCTCCATTGTATAGATAGATAGATCGATAGAAAAACAAAATACCCACTTGTTGTTGTTGTTGTTGTTCAGTCATTAAGTTGTGTCTGCCACTTTGTGACTCCAAGGACTGCAGCATGCCAAGCCTCCCAGTCCCTCACCATCTCCCAGAGTTCTCCAAGTTCATGTCCATTGAATCAGTGATGCCATCCAACCATCTTGTCTTCTGCCGCCCTCTTCTCCTTTTGCCTTCAGTCTTTCCCAGTATCAGGGTCTTTTTCAATGGGTTGACTGCTAATACCCATTTAGTTAGAATCAATGGACTGATTGATTTGGTCCAATAAGTTTTTTCTAGGTGCTAACGTAACATTGTAATGTATCTATCTAACTGTATTATACAGATAGTACTAGTTATAGTGGGAGCTAGGTAAATTTTAATTGATAAATAAATGTAAATACTTATAATTTTTAAATGATATTGTGATTAAGTTACTTCATAATTTAAAAACATAAACATGGGTATATTTAAAATTTTGTATGAAGATATAGTACAATGTAAAATCAGACAGATATAAAGAAGCTAGTAATATGACTGGAATGGTAAAGAAAAAAAGAGATTCGAAGAAATCATATTGAAAAATTGCCGATAACTGGCAATTAAAATTTGATGCAGTACAGCACAATTTAAAATCTGTTCCTTGTATAAGCAAATCTACAGAAACTAAAGCAGACCATTTTAGGGCATAATTTCAGCAACAGGATAAAAAATTTAGAAAACAAAGTTTCTGCTCCAAAACAACAATAACAACAAAAAAAAAACATGAAATCAACCATTTAGAATCAGAATCAAATGTCCAACAAATAGTGTTTTAATGATTGTAATAGGATCTAAGGTTTTAACTTGGATCATTCATAAATTAGCTTCGATTTTTTGCTCACACACAAATAAAATTTATATGAAACTGAAAGTGTTAGTGGTTCAGTTGTTTCCAATTCTTTATGAGCCTATGGACAGTAGCCTGCCAAACTCCTCTGTCCATGGAAATCTCCAGGCAAGAATACTGGAGTGGGTAGCCATTCCTTTCTCCAGGTGATCCTCCCAACCCAGGGATCAAACCCAGGTCTCCTGCATTTCAGGCAGATTCATTACTGTCTGAGCCACCAGGGAAGTCCAAACTTTATATGGAAAGATGATGAAAGAATAATTACTTTAGTTATGAAAATTAGATTAGGAAGTTTTGAGGAAAAGATTAAAAATAAAAATTATATTTTACAAGAAATAAAAGATCTCAAATTAAGTTACCAAAGATTGTCTCCAGAATGGAAGACCTTTCAAATAATATCAAATACTAGATAGATTCAAATGTATAAAAATTGAAAACACTTTTCCTTGGCGTTAGACTCAGTTCAGTTAGGTTCAGTTCAGTTGCTCAGTCGTGTCCAACTCTTTGCCACTCCATGAATCCCAGCACGCCAGGCCTCCCTGTTCATCACCATCTCTCGGAGTTCACTCAGACTCATGTCCATTGAGTCAGTGATGTCATCCAGCCATCTCATCCTCGGTCATCCCCCTCTCCTCCTACCCCCAATCCCTCCCAGCATCAGAGTTCTTTTCCAGTGAGTCAACTCTTTGCATGAGGTGGCCAAAGTTCTGGAGTTTCAGCGTTAGCATCATTCCTTCCAAAGATATCCCAAGGCTGATCTCCTTCAGAATGGAACTGGTTGGATCTCCTTGCATTCCAAGGGACTCTCAAGAGTCTTCTCCAATACCACAGTTCAAAAGCATCAATTCTTCAGCGCTCAGCCTTCTTCACAGTCCAACTCTCACTTTCATACATGACCACAGGAAAAACCACAGCTTTGACCAGATGGACCTAGTCGGCAAAGTAATATCTCTGCTTTTCAATATACAATCTAGGTTGATCATAACTTTTCTTCCAAGGAGCAAGTGTCTTTTAATTTCATGCCTGCAGTCACCATCTGCAGTGATTCTAGATTCCCCCCAAAAATAAAGTCTGACACTGTTTCCACTGTTTTTTCATCTATTTCCCATGAAGTGATGGGAACGATGCCATGATCTTCGTTTTCTGAATGTTGAGCTTTAAGACAACTTTTCTGCTCTCCTCTTTCACTTTCATCAAGAGGCATTTTAGCTCCTCTTCACTTTCTGCCATAAGAGTGGTATCATCTGCATATCTGAGGTTATAAATATTTCTCCCAGCAATCTTGATTTCAGCTTGTGCTTCTTCCAATAGATTTGTGTGCCCCCCAAAAAAATCAGACACTGTTCCCACAGTTTCCCCATCTATTTCCAATTAAGTGATGGGACCGGATGGCATGATCTTCGTTTTCTGCATGTTGAGCTTTAGGCCAACTTTTTCACTCTCCTCTTTTATTTTCATCAAGAGGCTTTTTAGCTCCTCTTCACTTTTTGCCATAAGGGTAGTGTCATCTGCATACTGAGGTGATAGGTATTTCTCCTAGCAATCTTGATTCCAGCTTGTGTTTCTTCCAGTCCAGCATTTCTCATGATGTACTCTACATAGAAGTTAAATAAGCAGAGTTACAATATACAGCCTTGACATACTCCTTTTCCTATTTGGAACCAGTCTGTTGTTCCATGTCCAGTTCTAACTGTTGCTTCCTGGCCTGCATACAGATTTCTCAAGAGGCAGCTCAGGTGGTCTGGTATTGACATCTCTTTCAGAATTTTCCACAGTTTATTGTGATCCACACAGTCAAAGACTTTGGCATAGTCAATAAAGCAGAAATAGATGTTTTTCTGGAACTCTCTTGCTTTTTCCATGATCCAGTGGATGTTGGCAATTTGATCTCTGGTTCCTCTCCCTTTTCTAAAACCATCCGGAGACACCTATCAGACTCAAATCGTTTCTGCTTCAAGGAGTCAAAGGGTACTTTTCTCTGAAACACTGGACCCAAAGCAGAAGAATGTTTGTGATTTAAATCAAAGAGGAATGTAATCACTTGAGAGATAACAACATTTCTGAATCTTCCCAAGGCTATTTATTACTATGACTTCCCTGTCTACTATGCGGTAGCCCCGGGTTTGATCCCTGGGTTGGAAACATCCTCTGGAGAAGGCAATGCGAATACACTTCACATCTATTGCCTGGAAAATCCCATGGACAAAGGAGCCTGGTATGCTACAGTCCATGGGGTTGCAAAGAGTCGGACAAGACTGAGCAACTTCACTTCACAAGTGTGAAAGTAAGGGTACAAGATGAACCTATCTTAAATCTTCTGGCTCAGCCAGTGAAAGTGAATGTCTGCCTGATTAATTCTATTTAGATGTGCTCTCTGAGGTAACCAGGACTTCGCTGGTGGCTCAGACGGTAAAGCGTCTGTCTGCAATGCAGGAGACTGGGGTTGGGAAGATCCCCTGGAGAAGGAAATGGCAATCCATTCCAGTACTATTGCCTGGAAAACCCCACGGACAGAGGAACTTAAATCTATTTCTCACTTCCACTGTATAATCATAAGGGATTTGATTTAGGTCATACCTGAATGCTCTAGCGGGTTTCCCTACTTTCTTCAATTTAAGTCTGATTTTGGTAATAAGGAGTTCATGAATCTGAGCCACAGTCAGCTCCAGGTCATGTTTTTGTTGACTGTAGAGAGCTTCTCCATCTTTGGCTGCATAGAATACAATCAATCTGATTTTGGTGTTGACCATCTGGTGATGTCCATGTGTAGAGTCTTTTCCTGTGTTGTTGGAAGAGGGTGTTTGCTATGACCAGTGCATTTACTTGACAAAACTGTATTAGTCTTTGCCCTGCTTCATTCCATATTCCAAGGCCAAATTTGCCTATTACTCCAGGTGTTTCTTGACTTCCTACTTTTGCATTCTAGTCCCCCTATAATGAAAAGGACATCTTTTTTGGGTGTTAGTTCTCAAAGTTCTTGTAAGTCTTCATAAAACCATCAATATTAGACATTGTCACAACTGGATAGCCATATGCAAAACAATAAAGGTGGATTCTTGCCCTACACTGCACACAAAAATTAACTCAAAATGTATCATAGGCCTAAATGTAAGAAATGAAACTATAATGCTCTTAGAAGTAAGTATCAGAGTAACTTTTCACAAACGTGGGTTATGCAAAGATTTCTTAGATACAAAAAAAGCACAAACAACAAAAGAAAAACAGATAAATTGGACTTTGGGGAAATTAAAAACTTTTTCATTCAAAAGACACCATCAAAAAAGAGAAAAAATAGCCCAAAGAATGGGAAAGAACATTTGCAGGTTGTAAGGTATAGTTCAGGCTGAGCCATAAAAAGGAAAGATGACCTCAACAGAAGTAAATTCCCTTTATTCAGGCAAGGAGAGGTGACAGTCAGCCTAACGACCAGGCTGAGTGCAGAGAAGTATCAGGGTTGCTCCATATTTATAGGGAGGTTTGTGGAAGCGAATGAAGGGATGGAGCCAAAGTAAAAACAATATCTAGCTGTGAATTGACTGGTGATAGAAGCAAGATCTGATTCTGTAAGAGCAATATTGGAGGACAGGGAGGCCTGGCGTGCTGGAATTCATGGGGTCACGAAGAGTCAGACATGACTGAGGGACTCAACTGAACTGAACTGAACTGAGCTGCTGTAATCCAGAGCTCGGGGCTCTCATCAAGACTCCACCGCGCTGGATGAGACGGGAGCCCTAGTTCCTGCTAGCAATAAAACCCTTTTATGCTTTTGCATTGCTGTGGACGTTTTATTCTCTCAGTTTTGGGGACTCGGACTTTGGGCATAGCACCTTTAGCTGTGTTGTAGTCCCAGTCTGGTTCTGTAATTGGGACTGCCTGATTTCCAGTGGGGAGGGCAGATGTCTTGTCCTCCCTCTTCCAAACTGATTCATTACCAAGCCATTCATTTCCATAAGCAACCACTTTTCCCAAACTCGAGTCTTTGAGTTGGGAGTCACCGTTTTTCCCAAGGTATACATCACATCCCTCCAAGTAAGGTCATAAAGCAGAGTAACACTTTTAAAAGCTCTAATATATTTTTCTGGGTCCTCTAAATGGTCTCCCAGATCCTCCTTGATTCTTTGTATTTCTTGATAAGAAAAAAGCTTCAGTTCAATTCAGTTCAGTTCAGTAGTGCAGTCGTGTCCGACTCTTTGCGACCCCATGAATTGCAGCACTCCAGGCCTCCCTGTTCAAACCTTCCAGGCTCCTCCGTCCATGGGATTTTCCAGGCAAGGGTACTAGAGTGCCATTATGATCTGTTAAATCCCTTTCTCTTCTATTGATTTATTATCTTCCATTTTGAAACCACATCTAAATGTCTCCCTGTCCCTTCCTTTATACTTTATTCCTTATAGTGGAGAAAACTCCCAATAGCAGCTCTTGCTTTTCTCATGTTTTCATTTTCTTTCCTCTTATCTAGAGTACCTTCCTCTATTCCATCCCCTCTCTCTTGTTTTTCTTTATAACTTCAGTTCCGTTCAGTTCAGTTTAGTCGTTCAGCCGTGTCCGACCCTTTGCCACCCCATGAATCGCAGCACGCCAGGCCTCCCTGTCCATCACCAACTCCCAGAGTACACTCAGACTCATATCCATCGAATAAGTGATGCCATCAAGCCATCTCATCCTCTGTCATCCCCTTCTCCTCCTGCCCCCAATCCCTCCCAGCATCAGAGTCTTTTCCAATGAGTCAACTCTTCCCATGAGGTGGCCAAAGTACTGGAGTTTCAGCTTTAGCATCATTCCTTCCAAAGAAATCCCAGGGCTGATCTCCTTCAGAATGGATTGGTTGGATCTCTTTGCAGTCCAAGGGATTCTCAAGAGTCACTGAGATATAAATCACAGACTCTAAAATTCACACTTTAAAAATGCACTAAAGACCATGTAATGTAATGGTATTTAGTCTACTCACAGGATTATATGAGCATCACAACTATCTAATGTTAGAGCATTTCATCATCCCTAGAAGAAACTCCTTACCTGTCAGCAGTCATTCCACATTCCCACCTTCTCCTTCCCTTCTCCCTACTTTCTGCTCCCTAGATTTTCCAAATCTGTATATTTCATATGCATGGAATCATAAAATATGTGGTCTTTTGTGACTGGTGTCTTTTCACTTAACATCATGTTTTCAAGGTTATCCATGTTAAATGTGTCTACTGATACATTCATTCCTCTTTATGGCTGAATAATATTCTATTCCATCGATGTATACCACATTTTACTTATGCATTCATAAGTCGATAGACATTTGTGTGCTTTTCACTTTTTGGCTATTAACAATAATGCTGCTTCATATTTGTATATCTATGTACAATATGGATGTATGTGTATATACCTAGGAGTGGAATTGTTGGTGGCTAAGACGGTAAAAGAGTCTCCCTACAATGCGGGAGACCCGGGTTCCATCCCTGGGTGGGGAACATCCTCTGGAGAAGGCAATGGCACTACACTCCGGGACTATTGCCTGGAAACGCCCACGGACAAAGGAGCCTTGTATGCTACAGTCCATGGGGTCGCAAAGAGTCAGATGAGACTGAGCAACTTCACTTCACAAGTGTGGAAGTAAGGGTACAAGATGAACCTATCTTAAATCTTCTGGCTCAGCCAGTGAAAGTGAATATCTGCCTGATTAATTCTATTTAGATGTGCTCTCTGAGGTAACCAGGACTTTGCTGGTGGCTCAGACGGTAAAGCGTCTGTCTGCAATGCAGGAGACCGGGGTTGGGAAGATCCCCTGGAGAAGGAAATGGCAATCCATTCCAGTACTATTGCCTGG
>SJYC01105283.1:0-11707 GCA_006408675.1 Madoqua kirkii
TAGGGTTGATTTCCAAAATGGAACCAGCAGATATGAGACTAAAATCCAAATTTCCAAATTCCTTGTTCTGTGTTCAGAAAACTATACCACACTTACCTCCTTTAATATACTTCACCTTAGTCTCAAAGGATAACTTCCTCCATCCTAATATATCAGATTTATAATATTTTACCCATATCGATCATGATTTGATATACTATATGATTTATTCCCCCTCCCTCTTTTAATTGAAGAGTACCAATCTTATCCTACAGTTTCAAAGAATCTTGAAGTTAGAACATCATTTGCACCTATCCAGTCTCTTACTCAATGCAGAACTGCCCTTGAAATTCATTAAGTATTCACTTACTAGGGACCAGACACTATGCTGGGTGCTTAATTATGAAATCTCTAAGAGCTGGGTCATCTAGGCTCTTCCTACAAATATCTAGGGATTAACTACTCACTACTTCTTGAGAGTGCTTATTCAGCTGTTAGAGAGCTCTAACTGCTAACAGATTCTTCCTCAAAACCAGCTGATACCTGCCTAATAGACTCCATTGGAACTAGAATTCTCTGAACAAACACAAACCTTAACATAATCTCTGTCATATGGCAGCAACTAAAGAAGAGTTAGGACACCCTCAGTAAGGCTATTCTCTTCCAGATCTGTCAGTTCTTTCTCATATTACATGTTACTCGTATGCTTACTATAAGTAAAAGGGAATAAAATTGTCTATTGTCTATTGATTTTTTAAAATTGTCTATTGTCTATTTGATTTTTTTAAACTTTATGTCTAAGGTTATCACACATATATCCTAAAAATGAAAATTCTGGTGAGATCTCCATTTTGAATTAATTTTTAAATTAATGGAACTAATTTAAAAGATATTCTATAATTACCTTTTGGGTTCAAGTCTAGCGGAAACCAATTTTGAAACATACCAATCTACTTCATTTTTACTGTGATATGTAATGGTAATATCAACGTGGTTGAAGATGTAGTAAGTATTAGTTTTGTTGAATTCAGGCTGCAAAAATATAAAGAAATTTGAAAGAAGTTTGAATGTTTCCTATAAACTCAAAAATATAAATTGTGAGCATGGAATGAAAATGAGATATATTAGTTCTAAAAAAGCAAGCCATAAATTAAGCATACTGAAGTGTAAATGTGTTTTTATAAGATTAAAAGTGCAGCCCTGAACATCTGGCCTAAAATTAAGATGTTACTTAATTCTATTGTCTTAAACAGTTGTTACAAAGGAATAATATTGAAAATGTAAAATTCACAAATGCACACATTGCTGGTTTTTAACCACATAAAAATATGAAGTAATGCAAATAAACTAATAAAATGCTATAGGTACTTAAAAGTTTAAGCATATCAAGAGTTTGGGCTTTATTTATTAAAGTAAGGAAACAATAAAAAATAGAAAGAAGACATGTTGCAGAATGCAAACTGTGATGTCTCCGGGTAGTGAGACTAAAGGCATTCATTTTCCCACTGGTTCTTTAGATTTTTCTGTACTTGTCAAATTTTGTATCATGAGGGTAGTGAGACTAAAGGCATTCATTTTTCCACTGGTTCTTTAGATTTTTCTGTACTTGTCAAATTTTGTATCAAATTTTGTAATCATAAATCTGATTACATTTATAATCAGAGGCATCAAAAAGTGAATTAAACTCCATCAGCCAAGTACTCATTAGTTCATTCCCTAACAGCCAATGCTTCTTAAACTTGAAAATTTATACAAATCACCCAAATGCAGATTCTGACTCACTGGGCCTAGGGTGAGACTTGAGATTCTATAGGTCTAACAAGCTCCCAGGTGGCGCCAATGCTACTGATCCCGGAACACACTTTGAGAACCACTGCTCTAATTCAGAAGAAAGAAAACTTCTGACTGCTTTTTTCTGATAAAAGTGGTTAAGGGAGAGTGAATGATTATTTTTCCATAAGGATGTGGGAGGAGCTTCTGTATAAGACTTATGATGGGTTGGACTATCCCCCAGTACAGTTAAATGAAAGACAGTATAACCATACAGAGAAATACAATGCAGCAACAGTAGATCTGCACGTACTGGTATGGAGGTATGGCCATGATATATACTAATAGAAGCAGCACACTGCGCTTAGTCACTCAGTCACATCCAGCTCTTTGTGATCCTATGGACTCTAGCCCTCCAGGCTGCTCTGTCCATGGGGATTCTCCAGGCAAGAATACTGGAATGGGTTGCCGTGCCCTCCTCCAGCAGATCTTCCCCACCCAGGGATTGAACTCAGGTCTCCCACATTGCAGGTGGATTCTTCACCATCTGAGCTGCCAAGGAATCTCAAGAATTCTGGAGTGGGTAGCCTATCCCTTTCTCCAGGGGGTCTTCCCAACCCAGGAATTGAACTGGGGTCCCCTGCATTGTAGGCAGATTCTTTACCGGCTAAGCTACCAGGGAAGCCCCAGAAGCAGCACAGCTTAGGAGTTAAAGAAGTGGACTCCACAGTCAAATTGTCAAGGTTGAAGGCTCAGGTATGGCATGTACCAGCCTGTGTGACATTGGCCAGGTTGCTTAACCAACTAGTGTCTTAATTTCTGCACCTTTACTGTAGACATCATAACAGGGTGTGTGTTAGTTGCTCAGTCATGTCCAACACTTTGTGACCCTATGGTCTGTCCATGGAATTCTCCACACAAGAATACTAGAGTGGGTTGTCATTCCCTTCTCCAGGGGATCTTCCTGACTCGAGGATTGAACCCGGGTCTCCTGCATCGCAGGCAGATTCTTTAACATCTGAACTACAGGGTGCTGTAAGCATTAAATCAATGCATGAAAAGCATTTCAACTATCATGAGGCATGAAGTACTGGATCTGAGAGATAACATGGTAACAAGGTCCTTCAGGATCTGAATCCTGCTTATCTCTCCAGACTCATCTGCTGCCATAGTCTCTACTTAAAATCTGATGTTACTACAAAAGAATTCTTTATTCTGTGCTCTCACAGCACTCAGCTCATATCTATGCCACTTATATCAGGTTGTAGTTGGTGCATTTACATGTTTACATACCCTAGTAAATTGTGTTCCCCATTTGATCACAAGGCTAGGAATTTTGTCTGGCTCATTCATTCACTCAACAAGTATTTTTGAACATCTGCTATGTGCCAGGCACTTCTCAAACATGTTCTCAGAAGCTAATATCCTGTAGATGTTCAAAAAATACAGAGGCAGTTTGGGATGGTGCAAAGAGAATAGAATTTGGATCAAAAAAACATTGGTTCAGGGAATTCCCTGGTGGTCGAGTGGTTAAAACTCAGTGCTTTCACTGCCATAGCCTGCGTTCAGTCCCTGGTTGGGGAACTAAGATCCTGCAAGCTGCATGGTGTGGCCAAAAAGCAACAACAACATTGACATGGAATTCATATTTTGCCACATACAAGCTTTTGTATGTCAATTTTTCTGGGCCTTGGTTTTCTTAGCTGAAAATGGGGCTGCTGCTGCTGCTTACTTGCTCAGTCATGTCCGACTCTTTGCTACACTATGGACTGTAGCCCACCCAGCTCATCTGTCCATGGGGATTCTCCAGGCAAGAGTACTACAGTGGGTTTCCATGCCCTCCTCCAGGGAATCTGCCCAACCCAGGGATTAAACCCAGGTCTCCTGCACTGCAGGCAGATTCTTTACTACTGAACCACCAGGGAAGTTTGTAAAATGGGGCTACCATCACTTAATTCATAAAATTATTAAGAGGAATAAGTGAGAAATCATATGGAAAGAGCTAGTACAGTACCTGATACAGAATAAGGAAGTCATTAAATGTTAGATTTCTTCCTACTAGATATTAAAATTATGCTTTAAAACTTTAACTAGATTTCCAATTCCCATCTTATTTGGGCCAAATCTCCTGCTGCAAAGCACAAATGATAAACATAACAAATATCTCCTTAAAAGCAACATGAGCATAGGATGCAGCACACTAAGAGTGACCCCTAATGTAAACTATGGACTTTAGGTGGTCATCATGTAATGCATCAATGCAGGCTCATCAGTTGTAATGAATGTCCCACTCTGGTGGAGGATGCCGAGAATAGAGGAGGTTATGTCTGTATGGCACAGAGGGTGTATGGGAAATCTCTGTACCTTCCCCTCAATTTTACTATGAACCTAAACCTGCTCTAAAAGAACAGGCTTTAAAATTTTAAAAAGCAACATGAGGTGACAAGAAAGTAAAGAACTACCAATGCCAAATTCTTTATTTATTATTCATATTGTTTTTTATTTATTTTTACTTTTTGGCCATGCCATGTGGTGTGGCATATAGGATCTTAGTTCCTTGAATCAAGGATCAAACCCATGCCCCGTGCATTGGAAGCCCAGAGTCTTAACCACTGGACTGCCAGGGAGGTCCCAATGCCAAATTCTAGGGGAAGCAGTAAGCCAGAGAGGTCAGCTGGGTAAGGAAGCACTGATGCTGCTCTTGCCCTGAGGATACCTGCTAATTTGGGCAAACCTGAACTTCGGTTTGGGTAGCTTCAAAAGGAGGAGGAAGGGGGCACTCAGGGAGGGCCCTCCCAGATGAGAAGGCTAATATGAAACCCTCTGCATACTAAGCTGAGACCACCAACCCCTTCCAAAAGCAACATCCTCAGGATAAGGGTGAGCCAGAAGTGAGCCTACTCCTATAGTCCCAATGGACTATTGGGAAGATGGCCTCAAAGATAAACAGAACCAGGTGCAGGTAAGGGGAGAGAAATAAAACTATCCTCAAAAATCATAGATTTGCAGGCTGGATTTACATCATCTAAGTTGCCTCAGAAAGTTTAAATTATGAATTTGCCTTAAGGTGTTCCCAGACTGGTATTTCCCAAAGACACCATGTGGAAGTAAATGAAAATCCTCTCTGAAGGAAAGTACTTTGACCCTAGGACTCAAACTCCACAAATACTACCTGAGAGCAATGAATATGAAGTCAAAATAATGAAGCATACAAGAAAAAATGGAATCATGAGCAGGAACTAGCAGAAACAAATTTGTAAAGATTTCAGATCCAGGAATGATAAAAGGCAGATTTAAAATTAACCCAATAATATATTTCAAAGACATCAAACACAAGTGTGCAAAAAATAGATGAGTATAAAATAATGACCTAGCAGATTTGAAAAACAACAAAACCTGTAGAAATGAGAAAGATTATTACTGATATTTTAAGAGACGGAACATGTGAAAAGACAATTTATAGACTAGAAGATACACCAGAAGAACACAGTACAGAAAAAAGTTAAGACATGTGGAGAAGGAAAAAAAAAAAACCACTTAACATAGTTTTAACTGGAGTCTAAAAAGGAAAGAAGAAAATATCTGACTATGGCTGAGAATTACAGAACTGATAAAAAGGCACCAATCCAGGAATTAACAACACAATTAAAAACATAGCAAAACAAAAATCCATACCCAGATACATAATCATGAAACTGTATCACACCCTCTAAGAAATAGGTGACTGGAATGTCCCTGGTAGCCTTGTGGCTAAGATTCCGAGTTTTCACTGCCTCAGCCCTGGTTCAGTCTCTGGTCAGGAAATTGAGATCCTGAAAACCATATGGTGTGGCCAAAAATAAAAGTGACCAAGAAGTAGGTAGGAATGAAAACACTATAACAGAAATTCAAATCTTAAATATTAGAAAAATTACAACAATAAAATGTAGACCACATAAAGACTTTTCAAAGAAATATTATATTTCATGAAATTGAAAATGCCACCACTGGCAAAACATCATTTTATGCGCTGCTAAAAAAATATACTGCCAATTAAACTTTAACATGCCATCAACTGGAAGACACATCTTGATTTCATAAATGATAAAATATGGGGAAACATGAGTTTAGAATCAATAAAATATGGAATATCAAAATAGTAAACAAAATGTAATATAACGGAACTGAGAGTAAATGTCATAGCAATACATGTAAATGCGCTTAACTCAGCCATTAAGAGGAAAAGATTTTTCAGAAGATGCCCTGAAGCAAAACCCAACATGTTATATAAAAGAGACATATCTAAAAGAGATTTAGAAAGTTAAATTGAAAGGATAGGCAAAGTCACACCAAGCAAATGTATGCAAAAAGAAAACAGGAGAGTGGAATCTCCTCCTCCAGACATAATGGAAGAACGTGAGACTAGATTTACTCTTTCACCTTAAACAATTTTTTGAAATGGTTAAAATATTTGAAAATGGTTTTCAGACCTTGGACAACAAAGAACATTAAGAGAGTGATCAACCTAGAGAAGGGGAAGCCTCAAGCTTCCTTCCCAGAGAGAATTTCCAGGCTGTGGTGCAGGGAAGGGGTACTTAAAGAAGCCTCGAAATCCCCCCAGTTGGGAAGACAAAGCTCAAAGTTCAGAGAGGCCAAGGAGGCTGGATTTTGTGGACAGAATACCAGAGAGAGGGGAGCTGCACAGAGATTTCTGGAGATAAACAGGGCTCTCTTTCTTCAGAGTATTGATCAGTGCATGCGTGTAAGGTGTGCCAATTATTGATTTATTGCCTCTCATTGCCAGATTCATGCTCTTTGACCTCTGTGAAAATTATCTGGGCCCTTTGAGTATTTTAACTTTTGCAAGCTGGCACTGAATGAAGCTTTGTCAGTAGAGGGCGCTGGCTAGACGCTGCAAGAGAAAAGGTTTTTGTTTCCTGGTTGATGGAAGCTTATGGTTTCTAAAGCCTCAGCATCCCCTAAGGAATAGTGGATCCAGTTATCACAGTAAAAGAAAGAAACAAAAGACACCAGGTAGAGGGGGATGAAAAAGCAGAGCACAGAAGGCTTTTAGGGCAGTGAAACTACTCTATATGATACTATAACAGTGGACACATGTCATTATACATTTGTCCAAACCCATAAAATACACACAAGAGTGAACCCTAATGTAAACTATGGGCTTTGGGTGAAATGTGTATCACATTAATTAATGTGTATCACATAGTGCAATAATGTGTATCTTCACTGTGTATCAATGAAGATTCATCAGTTGTAACAAATGTACCACATTCTGGCGAGTGATGTTGATAATGAGCGAAGCTATGCATGTGTGAGGGCAGAAGGCACCTGGGAAGTCTCTGTACCTGCTATTTCATTTTTCTTTGACCTAGAACTGCTCTAAATAATAAACCTATTTTTTTAAAAGAGATATTATGTGCATCCTGATGAAAGAACACATCACCACCTTATCTTGTCAAAGAGATCAAACCTGAATCTAATCAAGCCACTAGATCCATCTATCAATTTCTAAGAAATCAGGGACAGAGGAAAATGTACCCTTGTTTGGATGAATGATACAGGAATACACAAATGTATAAATCTGTGATAAATCAAATCCAAAGATGTTAATTATAGAATCTAGGTGCTGGGTATCTGAGTGTCCACTATACAATTCATTCAACTTTTCTGTGTGTTGAAAATGCTCCCGCAAAAAAGAGAATGCTCAGTCCATAGGGTCACAAAGAGTCAGGACACAACTGAGCTACTTCACCTTCACTTTCACAAGAAAATATTGATAAAAGATATATAAAATGCTCAAGTCTAAACTATAGTGTTGAGAGATGTAGATTTGGGTAATAAAACTGTAAAAGAAACTCAAGGAAGTGATTAGGGTGAAAGTTAGGATTGTGGTTCTTTTAGGGGACGCAGCAGTGTTTCAATGGGTAGGATACATGGATACCTTCTGAGGAGGCTGGCCAAATTCAATTTCTTGATCCGGCTGACGTTTACAAAGGTATTCCCCTTATAAACAGGTCATTAAACTTTATATCTGTTCTGTGTGGTTTTCTGTTATGTTTTGTTTTGTTTTGTTTTTTAACAAAAAGGGTTTTTATTAAGTCCATATCCTTTGGAGAGTTCCCTGGTGGTCTAGTGGTTAGGGTTCGGCACTTTCACTGCCATGGCCATAGTTCAATCTCTGGTCAAGGAATTAAGATCCTGTAAACTACATGACCCAGCCAAAAATAAGGACCATTCCATATAGAATTTCATCTAGAGTATCAAACACAGACTTTCTTTATCCAAATTTCTCCTATTCATTAACTTCTCTCTTGTGTAATTTGCTGCTTTTCCTCCCACATTCCCTATGTCAATGTTCACCATTGTGAATAATATATATCACTCGGGATATATGAGATAATCTTAGGTAGTAGATGAAAAAAATCTGTATTCTACTTTTCTATGTACTTGAAAATAGATGAACAGAATACTAAGCCTGTAATTTCTATAATTTCCTTTTAAATAAGTTTAAGTTAAATTAGAGATAAATACATATTTGCCATCTCTTTTGCAGAGCATTGTATTAACAAGTCTCCTAGACTGAGCCAGATGACTATTGAGGTCCTTAATAAAACAATAGCTTTTGTAAAGCAATTATATTCTAGTTTTTTTTTTAAGGAAAGAAAAACTTTTGAAAAATAAAACAATTATTTTGTTACGCTTCTTAACTCTGTATCCCATTTATCTCAACTTTGTTACCTCAGAGTGATTTCTCTGTGCTCCAAGAAGGCCTTGGTCTTCTCTGTATTCCACTCCAAATCCTTATGTTTGTCAGATCTAAAGCCATTTGTCTTTATATCTTTACCTTTGCTAATAATATCTCATAAATGAAATCATACAACCTGTAAAATTTTATTTCTGGCTTCTTTCACTTAGTACAAGTTTGAGATCGCTCCATGTTGTGCATGTGTCAACAGTTTGCCCATTTTAATTGCTGAGTTGTTGTACAAGGAATGAATACCCCATATCTTCTTCATTTACTCATCTGTTGAGGGGCATTTACATTGTTTGCAGATGTTGGCTAACATAAATTGTTACAAATGTTTGTGTAAAAAAAAAAAAAAGCCCCCTTTTTCCTAGGATATCTTTACTGGAGATGGGAGAAGAGATGGAGTTTTCATGTAACTAGGACTTTTAGTGGCCTGCTCTGATATGCTGGAATCCCTGAGATATGTATACAAACTACACCTCAGGCCCCATGAGTCTTGTTAGATATGTCAAGCCTTTGATATTAAAAAACATCTCTGAAATTTATTAAAGATTAAATATCTATTGCTTTATATACCACAGTCACTATACTTTTTGCTAGAGCTATTATAACTAGCAGTATCAAATATAACTTTCTTTCCTAAATTCATACCAATAAGACTTTAAAGAAATTTTTAAAATTACAGATAAATAATTACAAGTGCCTCAGTTGTGGCACAAATCACCAAGACGGTCCCTGTATGACTAAAATGCAAGAAGCACAGCCCTTTTCTCTGGAAAGAAACAATGAAGGGTACCATCATTTAGACTCCAAAAACCTCTGCTCCTCTCTCTCCCTTCCCCTTCAGCCCATTGCTGATCTACGTTGAGTCTCTCCATATAAGAAAGACTCTAAATAGTGCTGCCCTTCCATGACCATTCAGCCTCCAAGGCAGCCCCAAGACACTTCGTTATCCTAGGACCCAGTAGAAAAAGTTTGAGAACCACAAGATAAATTTCAAACCATGTGATTAGGACTTGCAAGCTAAAAAGATCTGAGTTGGAGTCCTGTGTCTCCCACTTACTAGCTGTCTGCCTCCAGTCATGTCCCTTACCGTCTCTGAGATTGAATTTTATCATCTGTAAAATAGCAGTAATAGACTCTAGCAACAGGGCTGTTTCAAGGATTAAATTAATCACTGTGTATAGGGTGATATAACATTGCTTCTGGCTCATAATAGGCATTTAATGTGACTTTCCTTACCACTGTATACAGGACCTCCTGCCATGATCTGGCTTCTACCTACCCCCGTTTTGAGCTTCATCTCTATATGCATCCCCAAAACTCAAAACCTTATGCTGCAGATATACCCAATTACTCACAGTCCCTCAATCACAGCATGCTATTTCAGACTTTCAATCTCTTGACCAATCTCACACTGATTTCCCTTCTAGAAATGCTCACCCACCCATTCATCTAACAAACACTTTTTCATTCCCTTCATTATATTCTGCTTGCTCCTTAGTCTCCTACCATAAACATGTTAATGCATCAGTTTGCTCACATGTCTATCTCCTACTTAGGACTATGAATTCTAGAGGGCAAGGGACCACTTGTCTTTGTATCTTCAACCTCTAGCATAAAATGGAGAAAATAGTAGGTATCCTATTCATGTTTAAGTGACTATACTGCTGCTGTTGCTGCTGCTAAGTCGCTTCAGTCATGTCCGACTCTGTGTGACCCCATAGACGGCAGCCCACCAGGCTCCACTGTCCCTGGGATTCTCCAGGCAAGAACACTGGAGTGGGTTGCCATTTCCTTCTCCAGTGCATGAAAGTGAAAAGTCAAAGTGAAGTCACTCAGTTGTGTCCGACTCAGTAACCCCATGGACAGCAGCCCACCAGGCTCTTCCACCCATGGGATTTTCCAGGCAAGAGTACTGGAGTGGGGTGATATTGCCTTTAAATGACTATGCTACTAAGTCGCTTCAGTCGTGAAGCGACCCCATAGACGGTAGCCCACCAGGCTCTGCTGTCAAGCAAATTGTAAATGAAGCAACATTCTTATATTTCCATAGTAAGTTCTCAATACTTACGTGCATGAAGCAAGCATCACTGGATACGCCACTCTGGGTAACAAAGCATCCTATCGGAAATCCTGTTGTACAGTACTTATTTCCACCATTTATATCACGACACCATATCACTGGCATATTATCAATAATCCTAAATATAAATATTTTAAGGAAAATATTTAATAAGCAATTCATATCAAGCAAAACTAACATCATCTTACATATATTTAAGTTCGGATTCTTGTTTGTTTTTGTTTTGGCCACACCACATGATTTGCAAGAACTTAGTTCCCCAACAAAGGATTGAATCCAGGCCCATGGCAGTGAAAGTGCCAAGTCCTAACCACTGCACTGCCAAGGAATTCTCCAGAAGCAGTTTTAAAATCTATTTAATATCTACCTGAAATTGTATACTATTTTTTGTAGATTGGCTTTGATTAAAAATCTTAACTTATGGGGAGGAGGTGGGAGGGAGGGCTTAACGAGAAAGAGGTATATGTATACATTTGATGCTATTGTATAGCATCTGTATATGCATACAGATTGATGCTATTGTACAGCAGAAACTAACACAACATTGTAAAGAAATTACATTCCAATTTATTTTTATTAATTTGTTTGTACTCCAATACTTAACTCTTTTTAAGAATCTGAACTTAAGGAATTCCCTGGTGGTCCAGTAGTTAGTACTCCACTTTTTCACTGCCAAGGGCCCGAGTTCAATCCCTGGTCAGGAAACTAAGATCCCACATGCTGTGTGGCATGGCCAAAAAAATGAATAAATGAATAAATAAATGAATAATTCTTCCACTCATTACCCATTCAACAACTATTTACTGAACACCTGCCATATGCCATGCACTAATACATAAATTTGTTTTCAGATAAGAAATAAAAAGGATGCTATATGAAATCTAGCAAATAAACAAGTTTACCAACTGTCAAACATTGTTTTTCATTCTGTTCTCTTTCCTTGAAGATGATTTTTAAATCTCCAATCAAGATTTCCCCCAATCCATCCCCAAATGCCAGCATATTTTCAAAGAATGCAAACCGGTTAATTACTCTACAGTAAAACTACTAATTTATACTATCACACCATACATTTCTCCAAAGGGAAATAAAACCCATAAAACTGCTTCTGAAGGGAATTGAAA
>SJYC01105286.1:0-14374 GCA_006408675.1 Madoqua kirkii
TGATAATATTTAGGGTGAAAGTGAAAGTCGCTCAGTCATGTCCAACTCTTTGCAACCCCATGGACTGTAGCCTACCAGGCTCCTCTGTCCATGGAATTCTCCAGGCCAGAATACTGGAGTGAGTAGCCATTTTCTTCTCCAGGAGGTCTTCCCAATCCAGGGATCAAACCCAGGTCTCCCGCATTGCAAGCAGATTCTTTAAATAAAACATTAAAATTAACTCCATCTGTTTCTTTTTTGTGACTTAATTTCTTATTGAACTATAGTTGATTCACAATGTTGTATTAGTTTCAAGTATACATCACAGGGATTCAGTTATATATGTGTATATATCTATTCTTCTTCAGAGTTGTTTCCATTATAGGTTATTACAAGATATTGAATATAGTTCCCCGTGCTATACAGTATGTCCTTGTGTTTACTTTATAATAATAATGTGCATCTGTTAATCTCAAATTCCAAATTTATCCATTTCTTCATTTTTTAAAGTGTGACTACTAGAACATTTAAGATTATATATGGGGCTCTAATTATATTGCTGTTGGACAGCACAAGTCTGGGGAAGGAGGAAAAAGGGAGGGAAACTGAAGAAGAGTGAGTAGAAGGAAGGGGGTTGCTCCTAGATTCTGAAAGAAAGTTTTCTTTCTCTTAGGGCAGGGATCTTATTTTGAGGCCCCTGTCAGAATCCTTACCTTCTGCTCCTTGTTCTGTCTTTTAATGCAAAGTGTCTGTATTTGCACCTAGAGAGTATTGCAGGTGCATGCTCAATCTTGTCTGACTCTTTGTGACTCCATAGACTGTAGCCCGCCAAGCTCCTTTGTTCATGGGATTTTTCAGGCAAGAATACTGGAGTAGATTGCCATTTCCCATTCCAATCCCAACCCGGGGACTGAACCTACGTCTCCTGGATTGCAGGTGGCTCTACTGCTGAGCCACCAGGGGAAGTATTGTAGGCATCATGGGACAAAAATAGAAGAGCTTATTATTTTTCCTCCTTGTGTCTCAAGAGTTTTGGAGAACAGAGGTCATTTGTTTATGTTGAGATGTGTGTGCCTGGCCAAGGGCATTTCTGTGCAAGTTCCCTCACTCCAACAGGTCTATATCTTCTGCAGATTGACAGGGGTAATTCAAACGGGAACAAAGGCAGCTAACTGGCCAATAGCAGAAGCTGGTAGAAATTTTAGCGAGTTAACTCCTGGACCCAAGAGGTAGGAAAGGTTGTTGGGAAAATGAATGGAGAAAATGTACTAATGATCAGAATTAGTCGTGTTGTTAGTAAAAGGATTAAACTTGACCAAGAATACTGGAGAAGCCCCTGCAAAGATTTGGAAAACAGGATAACCCAGCAGGCCGGAACTGCTGCAGGACTGGGCAGCCTGCCAAGTGCCTGTGGATTCTGCTAACCCAGGAGGGTGGGGTTCTGGGCACTGCCTGGAGGAGGGGTGCCCCCCAGGTCCTCTACAGGATGCCTGTCCCTGCCCCTCTGCTCACTCTCCAGAGAGATTCTGAGAAGCAGGAAAGAGCAGTGGTCAGCAAATTACCATCCTCACCCTCTACAACTCCAATAGTGCCATCAAGTTTTTCCATTAAAGCTCCTTGCCACGCTGTGTCTCTTAACCTCAAGAAGTAAAGCATCACAGAAAACTATGTCCCCATTCTCTGCAACAAGACACAGCCCTCCTAGTGTTATCAGTGTGTGATCATCACCAGCCCCAGCCTTCTGCTGGGCCCAGAGATACAGCATATTCTCTGTGCTATAGAGGCTCTAGGAATTTGTATTCTGCTTCATCATTCAATCGCCTTGGGAGACTGACCTAAGAAAACGTTGGTACAATTCGTGCCAGAGAATATTTTGCTTGTATTCTCTTCTAGGTGTTTTATGGTGTCATGTCTTATATTTAAGTCTCTAATCCATTTTGAATTTATTTTTTGTATATGGTGTTAGAGAATGTTCTACAATTATTCTTTTAGCTGTGCAGTTTTTGCACCACTTATTGGAGAGACTGTCTTTTCTCCTTTGTATATTCTTGCTTCCTTTGTCAAAGATTAATTGACCATAGGTGTGTGAGTTCATTTCTGGGCTCTCTATTCTGTTCCATTGATCTATCTGTATGTTTTTTAGGCTAACACCACACTGTTTTGATTACTGTAGATTTATCTGAAGTCTGGAAGGGTTATGTTGCTTGCTTTATTTTTTTCCCTCGGTATTGCTTTGACAGTTCTGGGTCTTTTATGATTCCACAGTGTTTTTAGGATTATTTGTTTTGTGGGAAAATGCCATGGATAATTTGATAGGGATTACATTAAATCTCTAGATTGCTCTGGATAGTATGGCCATTTTAAGGATATTAATTCTTCTAATCTAAGAGCATGGGGAATCTTTCCATTTCAAAGAAATTAGTTTCTTAATGTAGACTATGCCTGAAACTCCAGGAAGACATGGGTTCTCTCTCCTGAGCCATGATGAATGTTGGTGGAAAAGTAGAGCGTGAGCACTGTACTAATTGTATGTGCTTACTTGTCTCTCTCCTACTGAAAGTAAGCTTCTTGAGCACAAGATCCATTTCTTATCTTCATATCCATAGCGCACATCTGGGCCCTTTGTAATTCAGAATAAATGAAAAAATGAATTAATACATGAACTCACTTACACTGTCACAGACATTTTGTGTTTTACCTCATTTGGAAATCAAAAGAGGATGCAATCAAAAGACAGACAAAAGTAAGTATAGATAAGAAGGATAACAACCCCTTTATTTATGTAGCAGTAGAGTTTGCAACAGAGAAGGCAATGGCACCCCACTCCGGTACTCTTGCCTGGAAAATCCCATGGATGGAGGAGCCTGGTAGGCTGCAATCCATGGGGTCGCTAAGAGTCGGACACGACTGAGCGACTTCACTTTCACTTTTCATTTTTATGCATTGGAGAAGGAAATAGCAACTCACTCCAGTGTTCTTGCCTGGAGAATCCCAGGGACAGGGGAGCCTGGTGGGCTGCCGTCTATGGGGTCGCACAGAGTCGGACACGACTAAAGTGACTTAGTAGCAGCAGCAGCAGAGTTTGCAAAGTCTGTGCCCATCCATTACTTCAAATGATTAAGAGGTAGGCAGGGTGTTTATTTAATGTGAAGTAACAGACCAAGAAAAGTTAATTTGCTTGTCTAAGGTCACACAGATAATCGATGATCAAGTTAAGGCTGGAAAACAGGTCTCCTGATATCTAATATAGTTCTTAAATTAATGGAATTAAAAGAAAGTGAAGGAATCCTCTGATAGTCCAATAACTGGAACTCCATGCTTTCATGGCAGGGTCCCCAATTTCAGTCCTTTGTTGGAGAACTAACATCCTGCAAACCTTGTGGCATTGCCAAAAATAAACAAATGTTTTTAAAGGGAGTGAAAAATGTTTGGTAATAAAAAAAAGAAATAAACTCATTTTATAATGTAGCTGTTACATTTCCAGCTACATTAACTAAGAATGTTCTGGAAACAAGCAGGTAAAGGATTAAGCAAAGCATATAAATATCAGGTTAGGAGCTATCTTTGACAAAGGCACATAGATTTAACCATGGGATTTGTGTAATGCAGTGTCACTCAGACAACATTGTAAAGGGAGAGAAACACAAGGAATGGCACTTCACAAAAGCAGATGCTTCAGGACACATTAGTGAAAATGTATAAAACAGACCAATGCAACTATTGGGTTTTAATAGTTATTTTCCCCCATGTTTCTAACCATGTGAAATTAAAGGTATCCAAGCTACAATCCCCATCCTCTTTCCAGTTCACTTCAACGTGCCCATATCAAAATTGAGTAGAACAAAGGAATACTGGGATCCAGCAGAATCATATTCTATTTAAGCCATGTTTCTAAATCAGCATATTGGAACATCAAAAAGAGAACTAACCTGCCATGGTAGGTCAGCTCCAGAAACTACATCACATGTTTCATAGATAGGGGCAGATTAGCTTATTCCTTGGGCTTCCCACCTTGGCTCACTTTTTCCTTCCCCATTGCCCATGGTCTAAATATGTTTCTCTCAAAACTGATAGTGCCAATGTGATCATGTCACACTCCTCTTTAAAATCATTTGCTGGGGCTTCCCTGGTGGCTCAGTGGTAAACTTCCTGCCAATGCAGGAGACACAGGTTCAATCCTGGATCTGGGAAGATTCCACATACCGTGGAGCAACTAAGCCCATGCACCACAACTATGGGGGAGTCTGTGCACTAGAGGGAACCACAGCAACTGAGCCTATGTGCTGCAGCTACTGAAGCCTGTGTGCCCTAGAGGCCGTACTCTGAACTAGAGAAGCCACCACGACGAGAAGAAGCCCGCACACCACAGCTATAGAGTAGCCCCCACTCCCTGCAACTAGAGAAAAGCCCGCACAGCAACAAAGACCCAGCACGGCAAAGACCCGGCAGAGTAAAAAATAAATAAATATAATTAGAATCCTTTACTGAGCAAATTAATGCAATATGGGGTCCCAGATTGGATCCTGCTACCCGCGTGCACACACACACACACACACACACACACACACACAGAAGGACATTAGTGGTAAAACTAGTGAAATCCAAATAGTCTGTTCAGTTCGGTTCAGTTCAGTTCAGTCGCTCAGTCGTGTCTGACTCTTTATGACCCCATAAATTGCAGCACGTCAGGCCTCCCTGTCCATCACCAACTCCTGGAGTTCACTCAGACTCACGTCCATTGAGTCAGTGATGCCATCTGGCCATCTCATCCTCTGTCGTCCCCTTCTCCTCCTGCCCCTAATGGCTCCCAGCATCAGAGTCTTTTCCAATGAGTTGACTCTTTGCATGAGGTGGCCAAAGTACTGGAGTTTCAGCTTTAGCATCATTCCTTCCAAATAAATCCCAGGGCTGATCTCCTTCGAATGGACTGGTTGGATCTCCTTGCAGTCCAAGGGACACTTAAGAGTCTTCTCCAACACCACAGTTCAAAAGCATCAATTCTTCGGTGCTCAACTTTCTTCACAGTCCAACTCTCACATCCATACATGACCAATGGAAAAACCATAGCCTTGACTAGACGGACCTTAGTCGGCAAAGTAATGTCTCTGCTTTTAAATATGCTATCTAGGTTGGTCATAACTTTTTTTCCAAGGAGTAAGCGTCTTTTAATAGTCTGTAGTGTAGTTAATATTAATAGTATTGTACCAATCTTGATTTCTTAGTTTGATCATTCTACTGTGGTTATGTAAGAGGTTCATGTTAAAGGAAGCTCAGTGAATAGGTATATGACACCTTTTTGTACTATTTTTGCAACACTTTAGTAAATCTAAAATTATCTCAGGATAAAAAGTGGGGAAAAAAATCTTTTCCTAGCTCTTCATTACCCTAAAGATTAAGTACAAATTATTTGCCTTTGCTCAGGAAGACTTGCATGACCTAACCCTTCACCCCCACATGCATACATGCTCCAACATCAAAATTCAGTGCAGGGAAGAAGGGCGGGGGGTGGAGGTTGGGGGGAAGAAAGAGAATTTCACTCCCACAGTCAGGCCACTCTCTGATTCTGCTCCAAAAAACTACTTTCCGTTACTTGAAAAGGCCTTTCTCTCTAGCCTCTGAACAAATTGATCCTTGCTGTTTCTTCATCTAGTAGGCTCTGCTGATCCTGCCACCCCCTCTTCCACCTTTTGCTTGGCTGAAATTTTGCTTGTATGTTTCTTGGAATGTTACCTTTCCTAGCAAATCTTCCCTGAAACCTGCCCCCTTACTCCACATATATACCACTCCCTCCCTATGGATACACCACAGAGTTGGATTCAATTCAATTCAGTTCAGTCACTCAGTCGTGTCTGACTCTTTGCAACCCCATGAATCGCAGCACGCCAGGCCTCCCTGTCCATCATCAACTCTCGGAGTTCACTCAGACTCACGTCCATCAAGTCAGTGATGCCATCCAGCCATCTCATCCTCGGTCGTCCCCTTCTCCTCTTGCCCCCAATCCCTCCCAGCATCAGAGTCTTTTCCAATGAGTCAGCTCTTCGCATGAGGTGGCCAAAGTACTGGAGTTTCAGCTTCAGCATCATTCCTTCCAAAGAACACCCAGGGCTGATCTCCCACAGAATGGACTGGTTGGATCTCCTTGCATGTGCTCCCACTACACCCTATGCGTTTTTGTGATTTGTCACTTTCACAGTGTAATAGTTCTGTCTCCCCCATTAGTCAGTTGTTGACTCTGGGTCTTCTCCTTCTAGCCACACCTACGACTTTCTCACAGCAAGGCAGACATTAAAATAGCTTGATTTCACAGGTTTAAAACTTTGAGGATTGAGTTTTCCATTCAAGTAATTATTTGTATAGTTTATATATTCTATAATATGGTGAGAATGGAGAGTTTTCATTTTTTTCCTTGATACTGTTGAGTTTCTGTGAGTCACATTTCTGCACCAATATTAACTTATTATCCAAAGGGTACACTATATCCCTTTATTAAGGGGATCATTGAGAAATGATCAGCACAATACCTCTAATTTAGCTTCTATCACTATACATACTTCATCTTGGTGATGAAACTTTTAGGATTTACTCTGTTAGCAAGTTTCAAATATGCAATACAGTGTTATTAACTATAGTCACTGTGTTATAAACACTACACCCCATGGGACTTATTTAGCTGGAAGTTTGTACCTTTTGGCTCCCTTCACCTATTTTACCCACCTCCAGTCCTCCACCTCTGGCATCCACCAATCTGTTCTCTATACCCATGAACTCAGTTTTTGTTCTTTTGTTTTGTTTAGATTCCACATACAGATGAGAGCATATGGTATTTATGTTTCTTTGTCTGACTCACCTCACTTAGGATATTGCCCTCGGGTCTATCCATATTGTCACAAATGGCAAGATTTCCTTCTTTTTGTGGCTGAATAATATTCCATTTATGTGTTGCATGCTTGACTGTGTATCTATCTGTCTATCACATTTTCTTTATCCATTCATCCATTGATGATGGACATTTAAGTTGCTTTCCTGTATCTTCGCCATTGTAAATAATGTTGCAAAGGATGTGGGGGAAGGGACGATGTATCTTTTCCAGTTACTGTTTTCGTTTTCTTTAGATAAATACCTAGAAGTACAATGACTGAATCATATGGTAGTTCTATTTTTAATTTTTTGAGGACTTTCCATGTTGTTTTACACAGTTGTTATTGTTGTTGTTTAGTTGTTCAGTCATGTCTGACTCTTTGCAACCCTATGGACTGTAGCCTGCCAGGCTCCTCTGTCCATGGGGATTCTCCAGGCAAGAATACTGGAATGGGTAGCCATTTCCTTCTTCAGGAGATCTTTCTGACCCAAGGACCGAACCTGCATCTCCTGCATTGCAAGTGGATTCTTTACTGCTGAGCCACCTGCAAAGCCCATTTTCCATACTGGCTGTACCAATTTCTTTCCTTCCCTGATAGCTGAGTTGGTAAAGCATCCACCTGCAATGCAGGAGACCCTGGTTCAATTCCTGGGTCAGGAGTATCTGCTGGAGAAGGGATAGGCTCCCCACTCCAGCATTCTTGTGCTTCCCTGGTGGCTCAGCTGGTAAAGAATCACAATCAATACAGACAACCTGGGTTTGATCCCTGGGTTGGGAAGATCCACTGGAGAAAGGAAAGGCTACCTACTCCAGTACTCTTGCCTGGAAAATCCCATGGACAGAGGAGCCTGGTAGTCTACAGTACATGGGGTTGCAAAGAGTCAGACACGACTGAGTGACTTCACTTACCTTTTCCTTTGTACCAATTTACATTCCCACCAACACTGAATGCTTTTTTCTACATCCTTTCTAACATTTGTTATTTCTGTTCTTTTTTGATAATAACCATTGCAACGGTGTGAGATGATATCTCTTTGTGGTTTATTTACTTCTCTATTTTTGACTGCACTGGGTCTTCATTGCTGCAGGCGGGTTTTCTCCAGTTGTGGCAAGAGGGGGCTACTCTCTGCGGTGCATGGGCTTCTCACTGTGTTGGGTTCTCTTGTTGCGGAGCACAGGCACACATTTGGGAGAGTACTGAATGAGAAAAGAAGATGATCTAGGGCAAGTCTTTAAAAAAATTCAACAAATTTGTGGTCTAGTAGAGAAGGATAAGGTGCAGGGCTGTTAGAAAAAGAGCAGGCAGAGAGGTAGGTGGAAAACCAGAACGTTAAATATAAAAAAGCTTAGAAGTCAAAGGAAGAGAGTGCTTCAAGGAGAAAGTGGCCAAGAAGAAAAAAAAAGGCCAAGTAAAAGAGCAGAAAACATCTTTATCTTTTTGATGTAGTGACACAGATGTCATTGGCAACATGAAAGAGAGCTACTTCAGGGAAATGATCTGGATAAAAGCCAGATTGTAGTGGGTTGAGAATTGAGTGAGAGGTGATAAAATGGAGTAGTTGGTATAGATAACTCTTTTTTGACAACTCTTTCTTTTACTTGATTTTTAATTAAATAAATAATATGTAAATATTTTTTCCTTAAAAAAATAAAAACATTACAAACAAGACTAAAATCCTCTTTGATCACTGCCACCAATCCTGGTTTTCTTCTCCATCTTTCAGAGGTAACCATAGTTATTTGTTTGGTATGTCCTTCCTGGCTTTTTTCTATATATTAATATATTACTGTTTTAGGTAACAGCATAATTTAACATAGTTGTTATTCAGTTGCCAAGTTGTGTCCGACTCTTTGTGACCCCATGGACTGCAGCACACCAGGCCTCCCTGTCCCTCATCTCTCAGAGTTTGCCTAAGTTCATGTCTATTGAATTGGTGATGCCATCTAACCGTCTCATTCTCTGTAGCCCTCTTTTCCTTCTGCCTTCAATCTTTCCCAGCATCAGGTCTTTTCCAGTGAGTCAGCTGTTTGCATCCCCCTTCATGGATCACTGTCTTGTTATGGGGAAGGGGCTTGTGTAATTCAGTAAAGCTATGAGCCACTGAAGATAGACACTTCATAGTGAAGAGGTCTGAAAAACATGGCCCACTGGAGGAGGCAATGGAAAACCACTCCAATATTCTTGTTGTGAGAACCCCATGAACTGTATAAAAAGGCAAGATAATAATAATGATACTAACATATATATACATATGCATATATTTTACATGTATCAATGTTCAATTACTCAGTCATGTCTAAGTCCTTGTGACCCTATGGACTGTAGCCTGCCAGGCTCCTCTGTCTATGGGATGTCCCAGGCAAGAATACTGGAAGGGGTTGCCATTTCCCCCTCCAGGGGATCTTCCTGACCCAGGGACTGAACTTGCATCTTCTGCATCGGCAAATGGATTCTTTACCACTGAGACACCTGGGAAGCCCATTTATATCAATACATATATTATATATTATAATATGATATATGGAATGAACTACTTCATTTTTTAAATAAATGCACCAAAGATATGACATACTATAATTTATTTGACATTCTTCTACTGATAGTCTTTTAAGTGCTTTTATTTTTTCCCCCCAGTCACTCACAGTTCTGCAAAACACTGCCTTATATACACTGACTTTGTCAAAGAAGGCAAAAGGAAGAGTATGCTCATTTAAATGTCAATAGACACAATTTCAATACCAAACTACCCTCCCAAATGACTGCACCAATTTTCCCTCCCATCAGCAGTGGGAGTCTCGTGAGACTACTGACTACCCTTTATCCCACACCTGCAGCAACTCTTTCAAGATATTTGGCTGGGGAAGGAGAAAACTATCCCCTGGTAGCTAGAAGGCGATGAAAGATTAAAAGAGAGTTTTGTATATGAGAAAGGCAAGAGTATGTTTTTTGGTTTTTTGTTTGTTTTGTTTCTAATTCATTTTTATTGGAGTGTCATTGATTTACAATGTTGTGTTAGAGCATTTTGTGGGGCCCTGCTGTGAGGCATGTGGGATCTTAATTCTCCAACCAGGGATCAAACCCCTGCCCCCTGCAGGGGAACCACTGAGTCCTAACCACTGGACTGCCAGGGACATCCCAGAGCATGCTTTCATGTGCATGAGAAAGTTCCAGTTGAGAAGGGGAGGTTGCATATACATGATAAAAAAGAGACAATTAATGACATAAATTCCCAGGAGAGCAGAGGATATTATCCCAAGAAGAAATAGAAGGAATGTCCTTACGTGAGAAGAGGCATCATTCTTCTATTGCATTGGTTCTCTAACTGGATTGCGCATCAGAATTCCCTGGCGACAACAAGGGCAAAAGAGAAACAAAACAAAGGTAAATAAATAAAACAGAATTCCCTGGAGAGCTTCTTAAAACTAATCACTGCCCCCTTCTGCTCCAGAGTTTGTGATTCTGTAGGTTTGGAGGTGGGATCTGCAAATCTGCATTTCTAACAAGTTCCCAGGCAGTGTTAATTCTGTTGCTCTGTTCTGGGGGATTAACTACACTTTGGGAACCACTATCCTATGTAGCAAGAGGCAAGGAAGACAGGGTGGGTGAGGAGATGGGTAGATATGTATATTTGGTCAGCAGAAGATGAGGGAGTTCCTATCTAATGGCTTCTATTTTCTCTGTGAAATGAGAGTTGTGGTCAAGTATTGAATGTATGAGGGCAAGTAGGAGGTGGTGCTGGGGTAGGAGGTTAGAGAAGAGTGGGGAAGGTTGTAAAAAATGTTTATAGAAGGCAGGTGAGTGGATTGACCAAAAATATGTAATAAAATTACTAAGCAATACTGAAGTCTCACTTGGGGTCTGTGATCATGAATTTTACAATAGACCCAACTTGCCCAATTATGTGACTTTTTCCAGTAGCCATGGAGAACATACATTATCAGTTTTACTCAAGACCAAAGTTTTGCCACTCTAATGACTCAAGGAGACAAACAGTAGCTCAGGCTAGAAACCTAACACCACCATTGATTTCTCCCTCACTCGCAGTGCGTCATCAAAATTAATAGTTAACACACAATATCAGTTGTGCTTACTTTAGAAAATGTGGTAAACATGCTGTGTATATTAACGCATTTCATCCTGACACTTTCTATAAGTACCATTATTATCGTCATTTTGTAGATGCACACACTGAGTGAGGTGCAGAAAAATAACAGATTTGCCTGAATCCATCCTGCATGTTCGATCCCGGGGCTGGGAAGACCCTCTGCAGAAAGCAGTGGCAACCAATGCAGTATTCTTGCCTGGAAAATTCCATGGACAGAAGCCTGGTGGGCCAAAGTCCATAGGATCACAAACAGTTTGACACAACTGAAATGACTTAGCATGCACACATGCAACTAAAAAGTGGGACAGCCAGGCTTCAAACCAAGCATTCTAGCACCAGGGGTTAGTTCTTAGGTAGACTATTCTGCACTGTTTCAACTTCCCAACTATCATATATATACATATACATATATATCTATGTATGTATATATATATATATATATATGTATATGGCCTATAGTTGGCCACATATATATATATATATATGTATATAGGTCACATCACAGGGCATGGGGGAGTCTTAATTCTCTAATCAGGGAAGCACTAAGCACTGGACAACCAGCAAATTGCTCTAAGTATCTTTCTGATCGCTCCACTTTTCATCCTGTCCACAAGCCCTAGTCCATGCCACATCAGAGCTCATGCAGCCTTAAACTCCTTTTCCAGCTTCTATGCTTGCCACTGAAGCTCATTCTCCATGGAGCTGCCAGTTATCTTTCAAACTAGCAATCAGCTCCAGTGCTTCTCCCAGACTGAAGTTCTCCACTGGCTCCCATCATTCTTAGCATACACTCCACAAATATTCACTATGACTTACAGGATCCTGGGTGATCTGATGCTGTCCTAACCTTCCAACTGGATTAACTATCATTGTTTGTCCTAAATCACCATACTGACTTCCTTTAAGTGCTTCATATACATCTCATTCTTTTCCTCAGCAGGGCCTTTGCACACGCAGCTACAACAATCTAGAGTGTTCTTCCCATGGGTGGTTGCTTCTCATCCTTAAACTCTCAGCCTACATGACACTACCCCTAGAGAGATCTCCTCTGGCTATTGCAAGTCTCCTCCCATGGCACACACATTAAAAAAAGAAAAAAAAAGATCTCTATTGCTGCAGCTTACTTTATTCACAGAGATTTTCACTACTTATTGTTTGTTTTCTTGTTTTTTGTCACAACCTCCTCCCCAACTAGAATGTAATAGAATATAAACTTCATGAGGGTGGGGACTAAGCACATTTTAGTCACCACTGTGTACCAGTTTCCTACCATAGTGATCAACAGAGAGTACATACCCCGTGAATATTTGGCAAGAGAATGAGTTAATTACTTGGAGGTATATCAGTAGTAATGTCACTCAGGAAGCTGAACATTCAGGTTGAGGAGCCAACAGAGAGATTTGCCACAGAAATATAAATGCTGAGGCAGAGAATTCCTTGGTGGCTAGTCATTAGGACCCTGCACTCCACTGTCAGGGACCCAGGTCGGATCCTTGATCAGGGAACTAAGATCCCTGAAAGCCTCCTGGTGCCGCCTAAAAAGCAAACAAACAAACAAACAAAAAACCCTTGAGACCACAGAGATAGTACTGTAGTGGGCTTCCTGGGAATGGGCAAGATTACTTAAAGGGTGAGGATAGAATGAAAAAACAAGAGTTTCACCTATCAGTGAGACTGAAGAAACTGTAATATTTAAAGATGGACTGGAAAATTCTTGAAAAAAATATTTTAAAAAATGAAAATTTTTGTTACGATTATGTTACATATACTTTCTAATATGTTGTTATTTAGTTGCTAAGTTGTTTCTGACTTTTTTGTGACCCCATGGACTGTAGGCCGCCAGGCTCCTCTGTCCATGGCATTTCCTAGGCAAGAATACTAGAGTGGGTTGCCATTCCCTCTTCCAAGGGATCTTCCTGACCCAGGGATCGAACTCATGTCTCCTGCATCTCCTGCATTGGCACGTGGATTCTTGACTACTGAGCCACCAGGGATGCCCAATTTCAAATTTATAATATATAATTACAAATATTGATTTACTGCAGCTAATAAAGCTGATAGAGTTCCTTATTCTCTGTTATTTTTTCATGTATACATTTAGTTTTTGTTTTTTTTTTTTTTTAAACCACTTGGCTAGTGGGATCTCAGTTCTCCTGACCAGGGATTTAACTTATGCCCCCTAAAGTGGAAGCCCAGAGTCTTAACCACTGGACCACCAGGGAAGCCCCCTTAGCTTTTTAAATTTTAATAAAGTTTTGAAAATATCAAAGGCTTTTGAGAACCATGGTTGAACAAAGTTAGTTTTCAGTATGAAAAAAAAAGAATGAGTGAATCATCCAAGCAATTTGAGAATGAACAAATGCTCTTATAGTTAAGTGCATCTGTTTTCATTCATGCCTCTGGGTTTCATGTCAGGAAGTCCTTTTAGTCTACCTTCAAAATATATCCAAAATTAAACAACTTCTCACCACCACCACCAGCAGCTGTCCCCAGCACTCAAGGCCTTATTACAGTAGCTTTCACTAGGTCTCCCTGCTCTCAGCCTTGCCTCCATGAAAGACAAATATTGCCTGCTTTATTATCACACAAAAGATGCTATGATCACCAAGGTGTCAGCCATTGCCACTGTGCAAGGGTGAGACTGGAGGGAGCCCCCAAATGTGCACCCTGGGGGACTCAGGATGGGAAAGAATGGGGTACCGGCCCTGGATAGTTAAGGTGCATAGTAAAAGAATGATTTCAATGAGTCCAGACTCTTGTATCTTCCCATACAAAGAAAAGGCACTAGATTCATTAACTTGAGATGTCTGGTTTTCTTTTAACTAACAGTAATCTTGTGATTACTGAAACTGAAGCTCCAATACTTTGGCCACCTGATACAAAGAGCTGACTCATTGGAAAAAAGACTCTGAGGCTGGGAAAGATTGAGGGCAAGAGGAGAAGGGGGTGAGAGAAGATGGGATGGTTGTAGAGTCCAGACTCTTGTATCTTCCCATACAAAGAAAAGGCACTAGATTCATTAACTTGAGATGTCTGGTTTTCTTTTAACTAACAGTAATCTTGTGATTACTGAAACTGAAGCTCCAATACTTTGGCCACCTGATACAAAGAGCTGACTCATTGGAAAAAAGACTCTGAGGCTGGGAAAGATTGAGGGCAAGAGGAGAAGGGGGTGAGAGAAGATGGGATGGTTGTACAGCATCACCAACTCAATGGGCATGAGTTTGAGCAAGTTCCAGGAGATAGTGAAGGACAGAGAAGCGTGGTGTGCTGGTCCATGGGGTTGCAAAATCGGAGGGACATGACTTAGGGACTAAACAACAACAACAATTCTTGTGATGGTCCAACTACCTGAGTTTTTGTTGCAAAAACTACTATGTATCCTGGCTCCTCCCTTACCTCTTTGGAGCAGTTCTTCAGAGTGATCAGA